>CANXYC010518086.1:0-21868 GCA_948193065.1 Aleurites moluccanus
TGCCTTTCCATATGTAACCGAAAATATTTGCTATTTCTTGACCTTGACTGTATTTTGATAACCCTATTGTTTATTGTATATCATTTGATTTATTCCTTTGCCTATTTGTACCTATTTAGTTATTGCGATGTATGTAAATTCACTGAGTATCATCTATACTCATCCGTTTGATTGTTTACCCATTTCAGGAAAGGAATAAGTTGCAGAATCCCGACATCTGTCTTCCGTGGATTTCTGCTGCAGTTTATTTGTAATATAAATTCTGGATTTCTGTATTATTATTTGAGGTTTCTTTATTTAGCTGCTCCATAGGTATGTATAGGTTAGTTAGGAGATTTATATTACTTAATATACATTGATAATTATATTTTGAGTTATATGATGGTTTATGATGATAAATGTGAATGATACAGCCAGCTGCAGAATGAATAACATGATAATTTAATGGATGATAATTATATTAAATGATTATATTTATGTTGAGGTTGATAGATTGTGTAATGATATTGGGTTCTACGGGTACCGGTCGCCATTGGTATTTCCCGTGCCCTAGAACCATCGCGGTCTTGAAAACCGGGTTGTGACAATACTAGACTCTCAAACTTTAGTTTTTATACCACTTTGTCACAACTCAACTTTGGAATGTGACTGTCCTAAGATGTGGGTAAACCTAAATTCACCAATAATCCGTAGAACTATGTTCCAACATGATATCAATACACCTGTTACTAATCCCAAGATCATAACCTATTAAATGCATTCACATTTTACAAACCTTACATAATAAACATTTTCCAAAATAATAATCAAATACAAGTTCTTTTATAACATACTTTAATACGTGTCATACATATATAAAGTTCTAAAAAAAAAAAAACCCATGGAGCCACTAAGACAAAAGAAGAATCTCCAAAGATTAAACATAATACATGAATAATTATAGTTCCTCGATGAAGAAAGAAAAACAAAGAATCCGAGATATCTACTATCTGCAGCTTGATAACATAAAATAAAACGTGGGGTGAGTATAACTCTGTAAGTACAAATCATACTACCATATCTTCTATGAGCTTTGGTGCACTTTTAACAATGATAGATAAATAATAATAATAATAATAATAATAATAATAATAATAATAAAAGAATATGAAACTTTAAGTCTTAGATAATATAAGCTAATATAACAAGGCTTTTCAATAAAGGTTCACTTGCATTCATATTTTATTTTTATTAGGGAATTTGATAGAATTTGTAACATGAACTTGTAACATGTGTGAGACAAGACTGGGCATGAATTCTCTTAGTAAGGCTGATACCCTATCTGCAGGTTACCATGTACACACAGTCTGATGTTTTTCCCTATTAGTTAGGTATTTTTGTTAGTTAGGTTCACATGGGACAGTTTCATTATATAAGATGAAAAAAAAATAGTTTAAGAATTTATCATACATATAATCTTTTAGGCTTTTAATAACAATTTAACATAAACATGGATACTTAGCTGAATGAAAGAAGGCTTAAAAGTTATAAAGCTTGAATTAGCACTTTATATTTAATGGAATTATATAAAAAATTATATTTTCCACTCACCTTACAAAAAGAATTAGGAGGCTTCCAACCAAACAATTAGGAGGATGGACCAATATCACCCCTTTCAGCTTTTCCTTGAGCTATACAAAACCATTAAAATCTTATCACAATTCATCTATGAAACATTGCATAATGTGACTATCAACTTACACTTAGTTCCTTAACTTATATCCCAACAATGTGAGTGAACCTTCTTAATTCTAATCAAGCACATGAGCCTTATTCTAAATGGTACATAAGAATCTATAACATCAATGCATGATATAATTTAACTAGTATATAATTTTATGTCACACCCCAACTCCAGTGGTGCGACGGTCCTGGGCTAAGGGTAGGCTTAAGGCCACCATAATCCCATAAAACTCCCAAATCCTGAATCTCATTTATATAATACATTCATATTAGATATAAATGTCATACCATAATCATTTCTATGATCAATATAAGCGTAATTCATATCTTTCTTTTTATATCATCTCATAAATTTTCTCTTGTTCCTTACTGATCAAAAGATGCATCCCACAGCACTAAGGAACAAGAGTAGCCCAATAATTCATACCTAAAAATATTATCATCCCCAATGACTAACTACGGAGCTCTAAAGTATACTCCAAATACATATTGTGTCATAATACCATTCAATGAATATACATAATCATATTCCAAAATAATTACAATGAAGGCTTCTTGGAAGAATGAGTCAAGAAGCTGGATCTTCTCTACTAGCTCCCTCACAAGCTATTCTATCACCTGAAATCCACAGAAGAGGAGTGAGCCTTCAACTCAGTAAGATATGAACATGCAATAAGAAAGAAATACATATACATATACATATATATATACAAATCAAATGAAATAACAATTTCAAGAACATGGGTACAAATCAGAAAGTGGTTAGGCTTACAAGAAACAGAGTGCTCACAATCGAATAGCACTATCAAATATCATGGTAGAACTATAGAGTGCATCGATAGCCATGCTACCTATCACAACAGAGCGCATCAGTAGTCCTTGCTACCTTATCGCAAATACATGCTTGGCCAGGCATACGCCTAGATCTCGTGGTCCCCTCTAGGTGGAACACTAGTACAGTAACCCTACCAGCTAGGTTCCCAAAGTGCACAATGGACCAATGAATTTACTCTTATTGAGAAGAGCGTTCTATCCATAGGGTCATATTGTTTCATCTCACAAGAAATATATATTGGTCACAAGACCATCAACATATATCATAATTTCAATCAATTTAACAAGTAATAAGCAAATAGGAATCATGTGAACTTGATCCAAGAAAGTTGACCAAGTCACTTACAATATATATATATATATTTATATACATGGTAATTTCATAAATAAATGGTAAATCTCAGTTTTGGGATATCACAGGATTTTCGATTAATAATTTGGTAATATAATATCAAGCATACAAGAATCATATGGGTTAACATTTGGAATATTTGGTCATATTATCTCAAAGAAGCAAATGATAAATGCAATGTTCATACTTACCTCTTACACAATTTTATCTTGAATTCCTTTCAGCAATTTGGCTCACATAATTCTCTTTAATTTTCTTGATTTCTTTCTCCTAAAAAATTTCTCCAAATATACAAAATTAGGGTTTTTCTTCATCAATAATACTAACTATGATTTCTTAACATTTAATCATCTTAGAGTTTCTATTCTTAATTCCCAACATCAATTTAATTTATTCCTTAAAGAAAAATCTGCATTTAATTCAAATTTACTATTCATATTACTATTCATGATAGTCCATTAATTCAGATTCTTCCAATATTAATTACAATGTATAACCTTAAAATGCTTGCAATAACTTCTATATACCCAGAATTAATTATTCTAATTGCCAGATTTAATTAACCTAAAAGAATATGAAATTGAAGAAATTTACCTTATTTCTCCAAAAACTGACTTCCTGAAATATTCTGCTTGAATCTGACAATTTCTACCTTGAAATATGCTAATCTAGAGTTCTAATATATTAATTTTGAGTATTAATCCCTTAGACAAGAAATTGAACAAATTTGAGAACGACGGAAGAAGAACAAAGAAAGAAAAAAGAAAAAATCGTGAAGAGAACGCTACTGGCTACTGGGATTAAATAGGCCACTGCCAAAATTCCCGCTCACCAGTTCGCCATTTCTAGCTCGCACTTCTGCCTCGACAATGCTACTTCGCAAAAGCTACCTCGCTAATCCAGCTCGCATATGTCACCTCGCATATACTGCCTCGCCAAACTCTCCTCTCGAACCCTTCCTCGCATATGCCGCCTCGCACATACTGCCTCAGCAATGCCTCTTCGCATAATGCCACCTCGCCTATTCCTCTTCACCAGATGTTACTCGCGAACTGCCCCTTCGCCCATTCCCTCTTCGCCAAACCTCTTCGCGAGCTTCCTCCTCGCGAGCTCCCTCTTCACTAGCTTCCTCCTCGCGAGCTTCCTCCTTGCGAGCTCCCTCTCCGCCAAGCTCTGCTCGCCTATCTCCCTCTTCGCATATGCCTCTTCGCCAATTGTCACTTCAGCAATCTCACCTCACCACTTCGCTTGCTCGCATTGCGGGCTCGCAAATACCACCTCGCATTTGCCGGCTCGCTAAACACCAAAACTCTGCTGAGTTAAAACCTTTCTTGGACAACTTACACTTAACCAGCTCGCAAATGAGCTACAAATACCCAAACTTCCTGATTCTTTTTGTCACTTAAAACAAACATACAAAAGCTCAACATATCTAAAATTCAAATCAACAAGACAACTACACAGACCATGGTGACTCTCTAAAAATCACCCAAACTTACTGCCCCACAATCTATCCGAACAGGTCTGATAATTTCTACTCTCCACTGAGATATACTTATCTAAAATTCCTGAAATTTTACAATCAACAACACAACGCACAAAGGAACATTTTTTATGTTTTCATCTTTGGCTCAAACTGTCTCAGTCATTCCCATAAATTCCAAACATATACAGGCTTTCTGCTGAAATACTAAACCAGACAAGTCCTGCTCAAGGAGGCATAACTCCTCACACACATAGAATTTTATCAAACCATTTTATAGAATTGAAAATGAAACATCAATTCACAACTTTTATGTTTTACACTTTACCAAATTATTTCTTTAAGATCAAGCATTCAACCTCACCAAATCCTGCAACCTAGAAATTTATGGATTCTTCAAATATTCTCATACTTAATTAATTTAAATTCATCAATTACACAATAATTAAAATACAACAAAAATGGCAGATATTACATTTTAAATCAAAAACCCTCTTGAAACTTTAAGTCATAAATAAGAGTTTTAATTGCCCAACAACAACCAAGTCAAATCCTTATAGTTATAGACTTTCTAATGATCCAATAGAAAATTTTTAATCTTAATTTAACCATTACTTAAGAAAAGAAGATGGTTTACATATAAAATACTATTTATTACACTATTCACCAATTTAGCTAATCTCCCAACTAACAATTATTATTAGCCATAAATGTTCTTCTGTCTCATCAATTAATGATTTAACCTTGATCAATTCAACTCCAATAAGAATCAATAAATTGAAGACTTACCATAAAGATTGTCATTGCTTTAGCACAAAACCTTCTAAGAAGGAAGATCCTTGCGCGAATCTTTGAACTATTCTTGAAATTTTATGACTAATCTTGAAGAAAGAAAGAAATCTTGGTTAGATTTGGAAGGACTTGAGAGAATATAAAAGATTTAGGTTTATAGGAGAAGAAAAGAAGTGTTGAAATGTTTGAAAACAAAAGAATCAAGTTAAATCATTTTATAGCCCAAAAATGTTGAATTTGAACCGACATGGGCGTGTCATGTGTATCATGGGTGTGTCATGTTTGGCTGTGCGGGCTACTGTGACAAATTTCAATTTTTGAAGAATTTAGGTGATGGAGGTGTTGCTCTAATGTTCAACCATGAGTTTTATTTTTCTTTCCTTTTCCTAACCAAACCAATGATCAAGAGCATCTAATTTCATAAAGTGAATTATTCTAAAATATTTAAATTCACAATTATCTCAAAATTTATAACTCATAAATCATCAATCAAATACGTGAATAAATCCCATATAATTTATCCATTTAACATGCAGGCATAAAAAATAAATAAGTTATCAAACAAATGCATGAACATGAATATGCAATATGTATGAAAACACATATATATAAACACAGGAAGATTAAGGTCGTAGCCCAAAATAATCTTAACTAAATTTATCTCATGAAAAAAAGTTTGGAAGTCTAGGGTATTACATAATTAAATGATTAAAAGAAAAGAAGATGAATAAGAAAGTATTTTAGCTTTAAAACCATAAGATAGAATTAGCATCGTCTGATTTTGGGTCTGTTTGTGCCAAAATTAAAAATTAACATACTTCAATGACTCAAGAAATTCTTGAAGAATTTAATGGAGCAAAATGTGAAAAGTCAGATTTTTTTTAATACATTGCTCCTTTTTTTTTCCTACAAGATACAGTAATGCGAAAAGAACTAGTGGACCAACAAAAGTGTGGTTGTCCATTTATCTACAGGATGTATTTGGTATGGGGTTAACAAAATAGGGGTTAATAATTACAAAGTTAACGATTAACGAGTAATAATTATAGGTGTAATAAAAGAATATTTTGGCCTTCAAGTAAACAAATTAACGTGCTTTAGTGAGTGAAATTTTAACTGAGTTGGATATTCACTTTACCTTACCAAACACTAAAAAGAGGGTAAATTATTACTCCAGCAAGTGTTACCCTCTAATATCAAAGCAGTTCCCGAAATTTAGCAAAATTAACGTTTGAGTTCCAATATTTTTAAAAACTAACTGTTAGATCTCTCATATTTGATTCTGTCATAACAATTGATTCATTTATCGATTTTTTTCAAATTTTCTGTTAAAAAAATAAAAAAATAAATTAAAATATGTTATTTTTCCAAAATATCCTCATCTTCTACCTCTATATTTTTTTTTCTTTATTTTCTTTCTATTTTCCTTCATTTTCTTTTCCTTTTTTTTCATTTTCTTCCTATTTTCCTCTGTAAAAAGCCCACATTCATATATTTTCTTATTTTTATTTTGTCATGTGATGTTTTTTTTTTTCCTTTTTTTGTAATTAATTAATTGTGTAAATTTTGGGTTTGTTAAAATTAAAGGAAGTAAAATTTGTATGTAGTTATTATGATTAGTGAAATTGTGTGAAGAATGGAGTGTTTGATTGTGAAATAAAATAAAAAAAGTTTAAAATAGGTTTTAATAGAGTGGCATGAAAAAAAAAATTGATGAAAAATGAGGGGTATTTTTGTCTTTTTAACTATAGTTAACGGTCAAATAGACGGAGTGACCAATTGTTGTAACTGAATCAAACGTGAGAGGTCTAACACCTACTTTCTAAAAATACAGAAATTTAAATATTAATTTCGATAAATTTCAGGGACTAAATAATATTTTATCCTATTTTTATTTTTATAAATTTCACTAGAATTAAAATTTAAATTCAAAATTTTAAATTGTGAAAATGACTTTAATGTTACTGAATCAAAGATACGTTAATAAAGATTCACATTTATCAATTATAAATGCAACATGCCTTTTCCCTTACCCATCATACAAGAACATCTATATATTTGTTCGGAGTAGAGCTTTCCTACTTTAAATTTAAGGTTTTAATAGTTATTCAAGCTTGTCATTTTCTTCGTTGGTCGAATCTACATGCTTGTTTTTAGTGAGTTTCAAGATCTGACAGTATCATATCCCCTCGTGACATCCCATTTCCTATTCTTACTTACTCCACATTTATTACTTTCCTCTTTTTAAATTACTACCCCTCTTTTTCTCCTTTCCGTTTACAACGAACCACACAAAAGACCCATTAAATGATTTAGTCCAAAAAACTAATACCTAAAAAATGCGATAAGTTGATCCTTGATTTCCATTCATCGATAATATCAAGAGAATACAAGAGACTGTGGTACTAGACAAGATAATTGGTAAAAGAAACTATGATATTGCAACTTTCAAAGAATTTATAGCTACCACCTGGAAATTAAGATACGATTTTTCAAGTGGAAAAATATGAAAGAAATATTTTCAGCATCTCTTTTGATCATGAAGTAGACAAAAAAAGAAAAAAAAAAGTCCTAGATGAAACTTGGTCAATCTCAAATTCCCATCTTGTAATCAAAGAATAGGCACCTGATATTCCAATGTTAAGAGTAGTTTTTACCACTACCATTTTTGGGTCCATTTGTATGGCTTTACACCTAATAAAATGATAATGATATCACAGTAGCAAAAGCGATGTTTAGTGTGAGTTGGCAAAGTTTGATAAGGATGAAGATAGTCTATGATTTGTGTAAACCAATTCCAACTGGATCTCATAACAGGAAAAGAGTGGGATATGAACTTGAATGGATCTCCATAAAATATGAATGGTTGTTGAATTTGTTCTTTAGGTGTAGATTATTTCGCCATATCGTCAGAGATTGTGTAATATGAGAAGCATATGAGAAGGGAAACAAACGATCTCAAACAAAACTCAAATTTGGACCTTATTTGAAAGTGGGTCCAAATTAGAATTCTTATTTAAGCAACCAAGAAATCAAAGAAAAAGAGAAGATCCAACTCCGTGGAAACAAAACTAAGATTAGGCGAACCCTTTAATTATAAGATGATAGTGAAAGCAACAAGCTGATAAAAGGTAAAAAGTGAGATGTCTAAGGCGAGAACTAAAAAAGATATTAAATCAAACTCTCTTCAATTCTCGGAGGCAAAATATATCTCGAGCTCCAAAAGGTACAAATTTATTGAAACCTTATCACACTGTTATATCTGTATTCATAACAATTGAGTATTAAGAACCTAAGAATGATGATAAAGAGGAAGAACAGAATTAAAGAGAAGAAGCAGAAGAAGAATCGAGAAGAAGAGAAGATAGATGATAGTAATAGAAGAGGGAGAGAGAGAATATGAGAGTAACTATGTTATCAAATTCAACCACATTCTATTACAACTTATTGCTTATTAATAGTGTTGAATTTTGGTGTTATCAATTGACAGCTAAGCTATTTTCCCTTCAGCTGGAATGATACCCTCACCAGCTGTGACAATACCCCTCCCCCAGAAAGATCATCCTTGTCCTCAAGGATAAGATGAGGAAACTGAGATTGAATGAAGGTAGTGTCTTCCCAAGTAGCTTCTGAAGGATCCAAATTGACCCATTGACTCAACACCTGAGAGACTGGAGATTTGTTGTGAAGAATAGTCTTGTGCTTCAGTATTGCCAAAGGTTCCACCTGTAGTTCACCATTGTTAGCAGTAATAGGCAAAACAAGTTCCAAGGTTTGGTGAGCTCCATGATACTTCTTGAGTAAACTAACATGAAAAACAAGATGAAGTTTAGATGTAGGAGGAAGCTGAAGTAGTAAGCAACTGATCCAACTCTCTCCAAAACAGGAAATGTGCCATAATATTTGGCAGAAAGTTTCAAAGATCTCCTTAAAGCTATTGAGCTCTGCCTATAAGGATGAAGCTTCAAATACACCAAGACCCCCACTTGAAATACCCTATATGTTCTGTTCTTATTTGCATTTTGTTTTATGTGGTTATGAGCAGTCACTAAGTTTTACTTTAGCAAGTGAGCAATATATTCCTTGTCCTCCAATAATTGCTCAATAGCAGCTACAGAAGGCACCCGTTCAATAACATTATAGAAGTGAGGTGGAGCATACCCATATATAGCTTGCAAAGAGTTAAGCCAATACTGGTATGGAAGGAGTTGTTATACCACCATTCAGCCATTGCCAACCAAGTAAACCACAATCCAGGCTTCTGGAAAGTCATACATCTCAAGTAATTCTCCAAGCACCTATTCACACGTTCTGTTTGTCCATTTGATTAGGGGTTGGTATGCAGTACTATGATGAAGTTGAACACCTAAGCTTTTGAATAAGGCCTGCCAAAAGAGACTAGTGAATACCTTGTCTCTATTAGAAACAATGGACTTAAGAAGACCATGAAGCTTATAGATAGCATCTAAAAAGAGAGTGGCTACTTTGGAGGTAGTAAAAGGGTGAGTTAGCCCAATGAAATGAGCATATTTTATATATTTATCTACTACTACTAGAATGGTATCCTTGTTATAGGATCTAGGCAGCTTTTCAATGAAATCTATGGAAATTTGGGACCAAGCTTGTTCTAGGACAGGTAACGGCTGCAAGAGGCCAGGATAAGGAACATTCACACTCTTTCATTGCTGATATACATCACAGGTCTGAATCCATTTGCAAAGGTCTTGCTTCATACCAACCTAATAAAATATCTTTTAAGTCTTTCATAGGTGCCTTTAACCCCTGAGTGACCACCTAAGGATGAGTCATGGCCTTTAAAATCAGTTTTTGCTTAAGAGAAGGCACAAAACCAATATACAGTCTCCCTTTATATCTTAAGAGACCATTTTTATATGAAAAGTGAGGTTTAGCAGTGGGATCAATAGAAAGTTTTGAAATTAAAGAAATAACAGTACCATCAGAGTCATAACTCTGAATGACCTCCTTCATCTAACTAGGAACAATGGCATATACAACATAGCAAGCAACTGTCCATATTTCATTGTCTAGAGCAATTCTCCTTGAAAGAGCATTAACAACCTTATTTTTTACCCCTTTTTGTACTAGATGTTGTAATCTAAGTCAAATAGCTTTGTAATTCCTTTTTATTGAACATAAGTATTAAATCTTTGTTGAAGAAGGAACCTAATACTCTCATGATCTATTTTAATTACAAAATGCGTTTGCTTCAAATAATGTCTCCACTTGGTGAAAACAAAGATAATATCCAACAACACTTTCTCATCAAATGGAAAGAGTCTGATTTTGTGGGCTTAAAGCTATGTTGATGAAAGAAATGGGCCCTCCACCTTGCATAAGGATAGCTCCAATGCCCTTGTTAGAGACATCTGTTTTCAAAATAAAAGGTTGTGTGAAATCTGGCAGTGCAAGGATGGGAGCCTGACACATAACTTGTTTAAGAAGAAGAAAAGAAGTTTCAGTTGTAGGTGTCCATTGGAACTAGACTTTTTTAATATATCAATCAAAGGCTTGCTTAAAACCCCATAACCTTTAATAAACTTCTTATAGTATTCAGTTAGGCCCAAAAAACCCCTTAATGCCTTCACAGTAGCAGGCTTAAACCAAGATAACATAGCTTGAATTTTGTTGGGGTTTGTACTAACCCTTGATACTGTAATGATATGGCCTAAATACTCCACCTGAGTTTGGCCAAAAGCACATTTAGACTGTTTAGCAAACAAGTGATTAGAAATAAGGATATGAAAAGCAGCTTCCAAGTAAAAGAGGTGTTGTTCCCAAGTAGGACTGTATATCAGTATGTCATAAAAAAACACCAAAATAAATTTCCTATGGAAGGGAGCAAATATATGATTCATTAATACTTGAAATGTGGCTAGAGCATTGGTGAGGCCAAATGGCGTCACCTTAAACTCAAAATGCCTAAGGTGAGTCCTAAATCCAGTCTTGTAAACATCTTGGGGTGCCATTTTTATTTGATGGTAACCAACCCTTAGGTTTATTTTTGAAAAAATTTGGCTTCATTCAATTCATCCAACAAATCCTCAATGGGAATGGGGAATTTGTCCATTACAGTGACTAAGTTCAATTATCTATAGTTAACACAAAATCTCCAGGTTCCATCTTTCATTTTGACCAAAAGAAAAAGGGAAGCAAATGAGTTGTGGCTAGGTTGAATAATAAATGAGGCCAACATTTCTGAAACTTGTCTCTCTATTTTTGTGGTGTATTTTGCGGTGACAGTCCAAATTCTATCCTAAAGGAAATTGATAAGGAATAACCAAAATGAACAAAGGAGTAGCCACTCGGTTTAAGGTATAACTGAGAAAGTGCATTTTCTTCCTCTAAAAAAATGAGTGGCGATTTTATCCCTGATTAAGTACCAGGCCGCCTTATCCAGAGATCCAGTTAAAGAAATCAGGTGCAGATTGGGGAAGGTATTCGGCACTCCGACCCGTCTGGCCATTGGCTAGCCTCTCTATTTAGCTAGAAGTTTAGGTGGAAAATAACTTAAACATATTCTAATTAATCAATTAAAAAATGCATCACCCAAAAGTTCATAATCCAAAGGCATAAAAGTAAATTCTATCATGACAAATACTTGATTAGAGGAGTCACAAACGGTCTCACTTAAAATCCAACCTCCTTAGACAGAATTGTACATGGTATAATTAATTGTACAACCTCACATGGCCATTCCTAAAAGATCACATAAAATAATAATGTTCATCTTTGCATATTTGATAAATCACACTAGCTCTAAAGAAATGGAAGGAGAAATGAACTCTCTAACAACCTAGCAGATACATTGCACAATCTATTTAAAGTAAAGCATACTATAAATTCATACATCTAACACCCTAAGATAAAGAAAAGAAAAGGGAAATAAATTTCTACAACTAAATTATCAACAAGGCTTTTAGAGTCTTAAACTTGCTTTTAGGCCTTAATACATTTTGGCCCATTTATCTTTTGCTCATGCTTGGGCCTTATGAACCTCATATTATTCATTTAATTATTGCATCTCTACATGGTTAGTCTATCCAAAAAAATACATACACAATATACTTTGCAAAATAATCATGCTTTTTCCAATTATGTTAAGATGCATATTTGCAAATGCATGAAGCAAATCATTTAATTAAACAATTTTAATTCTTTTGATTTGTTTACATGTGATCAAAACATGTCAAACATAATGACTCTTATGCATAATTATTCTTAGATCAAATCATTTTAACCATCTAACCTTATTATAGCATGCTAACCTACAATCAAGTTACTATTTACAAAGAAATCAAGTTATTTATCATTCAATCTTTATTCATTTTAATTATCATGCTTAAAATATATATTCATACCATTATATAAATTATTTATCAATCAGTAGTTATTTCATCATATATTTGCACTTTTGAGTTACTTGGAATTAGGCCATTCATGCTAAAATGGTTTTAATTCAACATATATGCTTAATCACATATCTTTAAGCCAAAACATTTTATTTACAAATTTAATTAAGTCAGTAGCTATTCATGCCATATAGTTCATTTTATGGTCATTCTAACATACATTTAATCAAGGCATATTATTGCATAGTAATAAACATTCCAAATTTCAAATTTAAGACCTAAATAAGCAATATGATAATAAATATGCAAAAATATATTTAAATTGGTACCAATTATCCTAACATGCCTTTAAATCAATTAAAATAATCATTTAATCACTTAAATCATGTTTTATAAGTTTACATGCGTAAAAATCAAAATAAAGAAAAAAATAAGAAATATAGCCTCTTGCGCATCCGTTTTCATGCCCAGACCTTCGAATATTACTTGAAACTACCCAAAATAATTTTAAATAGCATTTTAACTCTTTTTATTAAAATATTAACTCAGATCTCACTTGAGCTAGCATGGACCCATCGGCTTGCCTTGTATGGGTCTGACTGCTCTTATGGGCTCAATTTTGTATCTGAACCTCCAAACATAGCCTGAAACAACCCAAAATCATTTTAAATAATGTTTTGACTTTTTTTTATTAAAAATATTAACCCTGATCATCAATTGCTAAAACAAAACTAGCAATTTCATCAATCCAAAAAAGTAAAAGCAATCCTTTGATTTGACAAACAACTTCATCGTGCAATCTCAGTTCTTGATGCCACATCATCAGGCTTCGGCTCGAGCTCAAACTGTATCGAAAATTAGTGATGACAGTTTGCCCCAACTTTAGTAGGGTTTGTGAAGCAAGTTTGCTATTGAACACAATGCAATAAAGTGTACTAAAGTTCATGCAATCAATCAATGTTAGGATGTGCAAACTTGAACTTTACTATTCTGGCATATTTTGGTCGCAATACAAAAAAGCCTTCTAATGATATGTCAATCTTTACTAGCGTGACTAGAGACTGCATTGGAATCTATTTCCAAACAATATAGATACTTCTTCCTCAGGGAAGCCTTCTAATAGGATAATGGTCCTTATTAAGATATCAGCAATTGCATCGGGAATTTATTTTTAGACGATGCAAATACTTCTCTCTCAGAGAAGTCTTTTAATGGAATAATAATCCTCATTAGGACATCAAGCGATTGTATCGGGAATCTATTTCCAGAATATGTAATAAGAGAAGTCTTTTAATAGGATGACGATCCTCATTAGGACATCCAACAATTACATCAGGAATCTATTTCTAGACAATCCAAGTATTTCTTTTTCTGAGAAGTTCTTCTTTCTATACTTTGCTTCTAGGTCTTCACCAAATCATTCTTTATTTTTGGGTTTTCACCCTTCTTTCTTGTGTTTAAGGTATTCACCTCTCTTTCTTTTGTTTTTAGGCCCTTGCCTTTTCTTCTTTTGCTTTAAGGTCCTCACCTTCTTTCTTTTGCTTTTAGGCTCTTGCCTTTCCTTCTTTTTCTTTTAAGGTTCTCACCTTTCTTTATTTTTCTTTATGGTCCTCACTTTTCTTTTCTTTTGCTCTAAGGTCCTCACCTTTATTATGTCTTAATGACTTCTTTTAATAATCTTGCTTAAGCACTTAAGCATATATTTAAGGATTCTTCCAATGCACTCTTGTCTTTTTCCAAGATTTTTCTTTATTCTAAGGCTTTCATTCAATGCCCCCTACTTTCAACATAGCGGTAGTGATTCCTCCTTCTTTTTCATTTCCAAAAAGTGGTACAACTTTCAAAATTACTTTTCCAACTTCTAAAATATTTTCTAGTTTCAAGATAGTGGTTCTCCACTTTTAAGACCACTTTTTCTTTCTTTAGAGAAAATGTTCCATTTTCCCCATCATCTTTATCTTTTTTCAAAATCTCCCATTTTCAAGATAATGAATTTCCATCTTTCAAGACAACTTTTCTTCTTTCTAAAAAAATGTTCTATTTTCCCACCATATTTTTCTTCGTCCAAAATCTCCCATTTTCAAGATAATGGTTTTCTTTCTTTTAAGAAAACTTTTCTTTCCCTCCTCTTCTTTAAATTTCAACTTTTCCCACTCTTGATTTCATCTATAAATACCCATTATTGGGAGAACATTTTCTTGACACCATTCTCCATTTGCTAAGGCTAAGTTCTTTCTCTTCATCTATCTTCTTTTTTACAAGCAACTCTCATTCTCTTTTCTTAACTTTATCATGGAAATGTCATCCTCTTCTCAAACTCATAGGAAGTTCAAAAGGGCAACCCCTCTTTCCCTTCCAAATCTTCTTATGGTGGAGTCTTCCTATAAGTAACATGTATTCTTTTCCTTATCCCGCCATGGCTTAAGACAAGGTAACGAAATTTCTCTTTTAAATTTTCTCCATACTCATTCTTGTATGGAGTCTCCTATTAAAATCAAACATAAGAGTGGAAATATGTACAAGGCAAAATCTTGGTATGATCAACTACCAATAATGGTTCAACTCTGAATTAGCTCAACCGGGTTCGATTCTTTCATCTTTAATCTATGTTCTTCATAAGTAAGGTTGGATTTAAATGCTCTCACCGCTCTCATAGAAAGGTGGATGTATTCTACCCACACTTTTCAACTTCCCATCGATGAAATGACTATTACCCTTTGAATTTTATCGCCATCATGGGGATTTCTTTTAAGGGTAAACCAATTCCATTTGATGCTTGCTTAAATGAAGGTAATTCCCTAATCCAAAAAGAATACATAAATGCTCTTTTAGGAGTGTCCCTTCAAGTAATGGATGTATCTCTTATACCAAGCTAAATCGCTTGGTTTTTGAAATATTTATTACTTCTCCAAAGCTTGTGGACCAACAAGTAAGATGTTTCCTTTTATATCTTTTTGGTACCACACTTTTTGCTAATACTTACAACATAGTGGATCTCTTTTTTTTGCCCCATTACAAGATCTTTCAAGAGTTAAATACATGAATTGGGGTTCCCTAGCTCTTTCACACCTCTACTCCTATATGGACCAATTAGGTAGACAAAGAGTGATCTGAGGTGGCTACTAAAGGGCCATTGAGGTAAGGGTCCTTATTCTCTTTCAATCAATCTTTTCCTTTTCTCAATATCATGCTCATTTTTCTTTCTTTTTCTCTTAAATATGGATGTATGAATTAAACATCTTTAAATGCCCTCCTTTCTCTCAAGAAGTTATTTTAAGAATTCCTTAATCTTATGATGATAAGGAAATAAAAGGACTAGATTTAAGTGATTGCTTGCCACGAGGCAAAACTTGGATAGGATGTAAAAAATATTCCTAAGACCTCCTTTCCATCGTATAGGCAGAAACTTAATTCCCTCTCTTGGGATGAGGTAAGCTACATAACTCATAGATCTCAAATTTTGTCATAAAAACTTTGTAATGATCATGCCTCAATTTTACTTTTATAGGTTGTGAAACATCTATTGGGATACCAAAGTCTTTTATTTGTTGTTTCATCCACAAAACTTATGCATGATAACAAGCAGCTGCCACATATTCAACTTCCGCAGTGGACAAGGCCACTGAATTTTGCTTCTTGCTAAACCAAGAAACAAGATAATTTCCTAGGAGTTGGCAAATACCGAAGGTACTTTTCCTATCCATGCAACTACCGGCAAAATTCGCATTGGAATAGTCAACAAGATTAAAATCCATGCCTCTAGGATACCATAAGCCAAGGTGTTGAGTGCCAATTAAATATTTAAAAATTCTTTTGACTGCACGCAAATGTGACTCTTTTGGACAAGATTGAAATCTAGCACATAAACATACAACATACATAATATCGGGTCTACAAGCGGTTAAATAAAGCAAACTACCAATCATACCTCTATATTTCTTCTCTTCAATAGGTTTGCCGAGATTATCCTTGTCAAGCTTGATGGTGGAGTTAATTGTCATCCCAAACCTTTTGAGAAGACCCTTTGTGTATTTTGATTGGTTGATGAAGATTCCTTCTTCTTCTTGCTTGATTTGAAGACTAAGGAAGTACTTCAATTCTCCCATTATACTCATTTCAAATTCTTCTTGCATGCACTTAGAAAATTCCTTGAATAAAGACTCATTAGTAGCACCAAATATTATGTCTTCCACATAAATTTGCATAATTAACATATTTTTCTCTTTTTCAATAAAAAGTGTCGTATTAACTCAATCTTTTGAAAAACCATTGTCAATTAAAAAATAACTAAGTCTATCATACTAAGTTCTAGGAGCTTGTTTTAGACCACAAAGTACTTTTTGAAGTTTGAAAACATGGTTTAGAAAATCAAAACTTTCAAAACCGAGGGGTTGTGCAACATACACTTCTTCTTCAATATAACCATTTAAAAATGCACTTTTAACTTCCATTTGATACAACTTAAAATTCATATGACATGCAAATGCTAAAGCATTCTAATGGCCGCATGTCTAGCTACAGGTGCAAAGGTCTCATCATAGTCTATACCTTCCTCTTAATTATACCCTTGAGCCACTAGCCTAGCTTTATTCCTAGTGATTACACCATCCTCATCTAGTTTGTTTTTAAAAATCCATTTAGGGACAATGATAGGGTGGTCTAAAGGTCTAGGAACTATGGTCCAAACCTTACTTCTTTTAAATTGGTTCAACTCTTCTTGCATGGCATCTACCCAACTCTCATCATCTAAGGCTTATTTGATGTTCTTAGGTTCTATCTTAGAGATAAATGCAAGGTTATTTACTATTTCCTTAAATGAAGATCTAGTGGTGACTCCCTTAGATGGTTCTCCAATAATCAAATCTTTGAGATGATCCTTTTTAAATTTCCAATCTTTTGGAATTCCATTTACACCTTGAGGGCTCTCAAATTCAGTAGGTTGATTCTCAAAACTTTCATTGATTTCTTTAGATGAGTCAACATGAGTATTAATGTCAAGGGATGAATCATTCAAATGAGTATTTTCAAAAATATTAGTGATTTCATCAAAATCATATTTTTTTTGGTTTCAAAGGGATTTGATTCATCAAATGTCACATGCATAGACTCTTCAACTACTAGTGTCCTTTTATTAAAGACTCTATATGCTTTACTAGTAGTAGAATATCCAAAAAACACACCAGTGTCGGTTTTGAAATCAAATTTTTCAAGATTATCCTTGGTGTTTAATATGAAGCATTTGCATCTAAATACTCTTAGATATGAGATCCTTGGGTTTCTACCATTTCATAGCTCATAAGGGGTTTTATTTAAAATGGGTCTTATAAAAATTCTATTTCAAATATAACATGCACAATTGATTGCTTACGCCAAAAAATACTTAGGCAAAGAATACTCATTTAGTATAGTTCTAGCCATATCAATCAATGTGCAATTTTTCCTTTCCACTACCCCATTTTGTTGAGGAGTTATAGGAGTTATAGGAGTAGAGAAGTTGTGTGAAATACCACATTCATCACAAAACATTTTGAAATCCTTATTTACAAATTCTCTGCCATGATCACTTCTAAGAGAAGTGATACAAAAACCTTTTTCATTTTGAACATGTTTTGAGAAGGATTGAAATTCTTTAAAACTTTCATCTTTATGAGCTAGGAATAGAACCCAAGTGAATTTAGAGTAATCATCAACAATAACAAATGCATATTTTTTACCCCCTAGACTTGAAGTTGAACAAGGTCTAAAAAGATTCATATGCAAAAGTTCAAGAGGCCTAAATGAAGAAACTTGGTCCTTGGCCTTAAAAGAACCTTTGATTTGTTTTCCCATTTGGCATGCATCACAAAGTTTATCCTTTTGCAATTTGATCTTTGGGAGTCCTATAACTAGGCTATGATTCTTAAGGTCATCTATATGCTCCATGCCAATATGCTCTAGCCTTCTATGCTATAGCCAAGAATCATTATGAAGAGAAATCATGCAATCTTCATCCTCATACATTCCATTAATATCAATTACATACACATTGTCAATTCTATGACCAACAAACAAGATTTTCTTATCCTTCAAGCGTTTAGCAGAACATTTCTTGGAGGTAAAGATGATCTTGTTTTCCATATCACATAATTGACTAACACTAACTAGATTATGCTTAATTCCATCAACAAGAAGTACATGATCAATAGAAGGTTTATTTGACTTACCAACTTGGCCGAAGCCAATGAATTTACCTTTACTGTTGTCACCAAAAGTTACCTTGCCTCCCGATTTTTCTTCGATATTGGAGAGCTAGCTAGCCTTCCCCGTCATATGTCTTGAGCAACCATTATCTAAGTATCAATAGTCTTTAATATTGGTAGATTTCAAGCACACCTATATTTAAGAGTATAACCATTCTTAGGTACCCAAATGCTTTTAGGTCCTTTGGGGTTAGCATCATTTATATATCCTAAATGCACTTTTCTAATATGACATTTAAAATTTGTATGACCAATTTTTCCATAATAATAGCATTTTATTTTAGTCAAATGATGCAATCTTGAATGATATTGAGTCTTATATGCATGATTAGATATTTTCCTAGGATGAACATATTTAGGCTTATGCATGACATTTTTATGCACTTTAGGTGGTGGAATATATGGTTTATGTGTTGGATTAGATGCTTTAACAAATGTGATTTTGGAGGTAGAAGACATATCACTACCATTATAACCAAGTCCATACTTGATAATTGGACATCTTTGAAACTCAAGAATGTGATCAAGTTTTTATTTTCCTTTTAAAAATTTTGACATGCAATCATCAATTGAAAGCAATTTATTTTTCAAAATTTTATTTTTCTTTGAAATAGAATCAACTTCTTGAGTCTTTAGAGTGATAGTTTTCTCCAAATCACATTTACAAACATTTAATTTAACTATTTCCTCTTTATAATTTTCATAAGAATCAACTAATTTGTTTGATAATTCTTTCAAACTATCATATTTATTTTACAACTTATGATACTTTGAAAGTAAAGTCTCTATTATTTCATAGCATCATCATCATCATCATAAAGAATAAAGTCTGAATTACTTACTTTGCTAAAAGAAGTATCCTCATCAATTGCCATAAAGCATAGATTGGCAACTTCATCCTTGGTCTCTTCATCATCATTTGAATCGCTAGAGTTATCCTAAGTTGTTGCCAAGGCTTTCTTCTTGAAATTTTTTTTATTCTTTAACTTGGGACATTCAAACTTGTTGTGCCCAACTCTATCACATTCATAACATTTGATTTTATTGCTTATTGGTCTCTTTTGCCAATCATGTTTATCATAAGGCTTCTTGTTCTTCTTCTTTTTAAGAATAAGATTTCTTATTCTTTTTATGAGAAGAGCCATTTCTTCATCATCATCATCCTCTATGCCACTTCCATTTGATGTAGATTCTTTAAAAGCAATAAGAGTAATCCCTTTGTATTTTACTTCAACTTTTTCATCAATTTTCTCTTGAGATAAAGTGATCTCATGAGTTAGAAGCTTACCCAATAGAGTATCGATTGGAAGAGTACTTAAGTCGTTTGCTTCTTCTATTGAAGTTACTCTTGCCTCCTAATCCTTCTTAGGAAGAACTCTTAACATCTTGCAATTTATGTCCTCTATAGAGTAAGACTTTCCCAACTTTCTCATTTCATTAACAATAACTATAAGACGGTTATACATTTCTGAAATTTTTTCATTTGGTAGCATTTTAAAGAGTTCATACTCATGAGTAAAAAGTTGAATCTTTTTACCTTTAGCCTGACTTATACCTTTATAAGTTGTTTGTAGAGTATTCCAAATTTGTTTTGCTGAGGTGCAATGAGATATCTTGCTATACTCTCCTCTACTAAGAGAACAGTAAAGAGTATTCATTGTTTTGCGATTTCTTCCATTTGCTTTCTTTTCGGCTATGGTCCATTCACACTTTGGATTTTTGACTTGGATACCATCTATGGTTGTAGTGGGAACTCCATGCCCTTCTTCTATTACATCCCATAGGTCAATTCCATCACTATCCATGAAAATTTTCATCATATTTTTTCAATAGGGATAGTGGTGCCATCGAAGAATGGTGGTCTCATTGTTGACCCTCCTTCAATAATGTTTGATGCTTGTGTTGCCATTGATCTTTGCTCCAAGATGATTAAATCTTTAGAATGTGTGGAGACAAGCTCTGATACCAATTGTTAATCCATTGGCAACCAAGAGGGGGGTGAATTGGTTGTCTTTTAAAAATAATGACCAATTAAAATTTTAATGAAGGAAGAGTAGAAGAAAATCAATGCAGAGATTTATAGTGGTTCGGCCAAAATGAGTCTACGTCCACTCCTCAAGATCACACTTGAGTATTTTACTATCTTTGATCCTTTTACAGGTTCAAGATCAAACCTAATTGTTTTGGCTCACACTCAAACCTTTTACAATGTATTTTTCTCAAATTAGGCTCACACACAACCCAAGAGATTTACAAGAGATGAGAAGAAAGAATTCCCCTTTGCTTAACCCAACTCTCTTATAATCAATAATCTTCAACAATTTTGAAGATTTACAATAAATACAAATATATACTGATTTTGCACAATAAATATGAATGAGTTTACAATAAATGACTTTTGAACTTGTTTGAGGTTGTTCACTATTGCATTTAATATAAATCAACTCATATTTATAGGCTTAGAGGAAAAAGAGTTGTTTAGACTTATTTTCCTGCAATAAATGCACCTGAGATTTTGCTCCAACGGCTAGTTTACAAGTGAGTCGTGCCCGTGACTAGGATCGTCGCGCCTGTAACTCTTATCTTGCTCAAAAAAGTGAAAATTTGAATTTCATCACGTCGCGCTTGCGACTTGGATTTGTATCACCCGCGACCAATGCGTCACTAAGTGTCACGACCCAACCCGGGAGTCGCGACGATCCTAGGGTACGGGTGATGCATAAGCGACCAGTACCACGAAGAACCCAAATAACTATCTATATGGCATGCATTACAATAACAAGCTCTTTATAGCTTGACAAATTCATAAAAATTTGGACAGCATCTCCTTTGTATAAGGATCATGTCCCAAAACAAAAACACACAAAAATAGCACTTCTATAAACATTCCACCAATTATCTTCAACCATGGATCCCTCTGGATCTCCAGTATCATCTCCATATGTACACATTTATCCATCAATATCCACAATTAGTATATCATAAATATAACCACAATATATATATATCTTATATAACACTATAAATATGCAAACACAAACATATATGTATGCTACTCTTACAAACTTAGTACCAT
>CANXYC010518282.1:0-12552 GCA_948193065.1 Aleurites moluccanus
TTTGTCTTGCTTAAGCTATTTCAAGCTTATTTGTGTATGCATGCCATATAGTTTATTTTAATGGGTTCTTCGTGGTATTGGTAGCAATAGCATCACCCATACCCTAGGACCGTCATGGCTCCTAAGTTGGGCTGTGACAAAAATCATCCATCTTCATACTCTAAAAAATACAAACATTTTATTGCTCAAATCTGCAAGATAATTTGAACATTCTTCACTAATTTTTCAATTTCTTATTCAGTAGAAATCAAAATTACTTGATTCTTTTTTCATATGAAAGTAGACATCCATACTTCATCATGTGAAATATCATAAATAAATTCTTCTTCTATACTTTCTAGTAATATTTTAAAGTTATCTCAACTATTTTGTTATAGTCTATCAGTTTGAATATAATTCGTTTAAAAATTCACGTCTTCTTTTTCTAATATCCAATGTTCAATCTAATTTCTGTTTTCAAAACTAGATATCCATATCTTTCCATCCATATATAGTTGTTTTGTCAAATTTTTTCAATTTATATAGATTGCAGCTTCAATCCAGACTCTGGGTAAGTCTGTTAGTAATAGCTATACTCTTTGGATTGATTTTCTCTTTATCTACTTGGTACTTATAGCTTCATTTCATGATGTCAATATGAGTTCAAATTTCATATTAAACTTTGTCATTTAAGCTCTTTCAAATGTGTTAAACTTATAGTTTAGCATTGATAATGAGTCTCATGTCATAACCAACTCTAATAAAATTGTTAGTATAATTAACACATTGATATGTTTTATAATCATTAAAATCAACATCAAATCCAAAGGGTCTAACAATCTCTCCTTTTTTAATGATAACAAAACCATACATATAAGTGTTTAGGAAACATGCAAAAAAACTCAATTAATATTTTGCAAATAACACTTGTATAACTTCTCCTCCTTTTTGATATCAACAAAAAGATTTCGCACTGCTCCTTTGAAATGAACATCAACACTCTCAATACTATATTCAAGTGAATGAACATCAACTTTTTCAAATAAATTTTCACTCAAATCAATAGGCATTGTCATAGTGGTAATACATATTCATTCAATAAAAATTTAAAGTTTAGAGTTACCACTTTTAGCCATGAACTTTAACCTCTTGAATGAAGTGAGCCTATTTTGAGTGTTGTCATCCATTGCACATCATTTTGCTTCTTTTTTCCTTGGAATTTTAAACAATATGACTTCTTCATCATCATTTGATTTCTCAAAATTTTGTACATAAGAAGAAGCCTTTGATATATATTTCTTTTTGGGTCCTTGGAGGTTAGCATTTGTGCCTTTAGCAACCCAAACTAATTTGGTTTTTGGTTGCCTCTTTTTAACGACACAATCATAAATAATATGACCATATATATTGCAATAATTAGAATATTTGTGAGATATCATATTATCTCTAATTTTATATGAATGATGGCTTTTTATTTTGCAAAAATAAGATTTGTACCCATAACCATTACATGGATAGCAATATCCATTAATTTTGTGATTATGATTATGAATGTTATGCTTATGCCTATTTTTACAAGTTTGAGTTCTATGACCTTTTGAATTATAAGAATGATAATGTCTAATAAATGGAGTTTTAAAAATCATTCTTCCTTCTTTTTCTTGTTTTAAAAGAGAAGATTTTAGACTATTTAATTCAACTTTAAAAATTTCATTCTTTTTCAAAACTTGGTCACAAGCTTGAGATTTTACCAATAACATTTTGTTTTCTTTTTCAAGGCTTACACTCAAATCTTCACAAATATTTTATCAAAGGCTTACACTTAAACTTATACAAGTATTTTACTAAGTCTCACACTCAGACTCTTAAGAATTACAATAAATGAGAAGAAGAAAAATCCCCTTTAACTTTTTTCCAACTCTCAAACAATCAATGAGTCTTAACTAATTTAAAGATTTATAACTAATAGCTCACAAAAATAGTTTTATAATAAATAAAATTTTCAAGTCATAAATATAAATGATTTGGTGCAATAGCTCAATAATAAGTTCTCAATTGTTATTCTCTTATTTTTAAACTTTCCACCAACTCATATTTATAGTTTTGGATGAAATATAGTCGTTTGACTTCATTTAATGTCAAAAAGTGTAGTTTACAGCTTTTCCAACAGCTAGTTTTTATTATTGATTTTTCAGAGTAGCGGAGGCTACTTAATAGGTAGCGGGCGCTACTTAACTCATTTCTCAAACTTGAGCAACTGGACATTCCAGACTTCTCAATTGCGGTTGCGACTGATTGGTAGCGGACGCGACTTCATTTCTTCATATCTTTAGATATACAACTTTAAATCATACTCTGTTTTTTTTTTTGTTGGAAACTTTCAAATATCTATATAAATTTTTAGTTTATAAAAACTCTAAAATCATCCATCTTCGTACTCTAAAAAATCAAAACTTTTTATTGTTCAAATCTGCAAGCCAGTTTGAACATGGTTTACTAATTTTTCAATTTCTCTTTCTGTAGAAATCAGAATCACTTGATTATTTTTCAATTGAAAATAGACATTCAGAGCTTCAATCAAGTAGAATATCATATATAAATTCTTCCTTTATAATTCTCAGCAATATTTTAATTTGACTCAACTGTTTTGTTCTAGTATGTCAGTTTGAGTATAATTCATTTAAAAATTCATATCTTCATTTTTTAATATCCAATGCTCAATCTAATTTCTATTCCCAAAACTAGACATCCATATCTTTTCATCCATATATAGTTGTTCTATCAAATTCTTTTAATTTATACAAATTATAGTTTCAATCCAGACTCTGGGTAAGTCTGTTAGTAATAAATATGCTTTTTGGACTAATTTTCTCTTTATTCACTTGATATTTATGGCTTCACTTCATGATATCAATATGAGTTCAAATTTCATATTAAATTTTATTATTTAAACTCTTTCAAATGTGTTAAATTTATAGTTTAGCATTAGTCATGATTTCTTATGACTTAACCAACTCAAACAAAATTGTTAGTATAATTAACACATTGATATATTTTGTTATTATTAAAATCAACATCAAATCCAAGAAATCCAATAATTATAATGATAAGTTTATATATAACATGAACACTAGATAAAGATTCAATTATTTTTTTTAAATAATTTTAAAAAATATAATATGAAATTTTAAATATCAATTTATGATTGATTTAATATATAAAAGGATAGCTGCTTCGAAAATAGTTAAAAATTTTCCCATTTTAAATTAATCAACTTTGGCAACTTATTTCCAAATTTTAAAATAAAAAAAGTAAAATTTTTAACTTCCCTTTCCCTTTACCTTTTTTTTTTTTTATTTTTTTTTATTTTTTTTTATTTTTATAGGGTGGAAGCTAAACCAATTAAATAAAATCAAAACTGATGATTTCATTACTTTAATTTGGTTTGAAAATAAAATAAATCAAAAATTTGATTTGATTTATATTTTAAACATTTTTTTCTATTTCAAACCAAATTAAATCAATATATATATATATTATTTTTTACCATCATTATAATTAAATATATTTGATTTTATTTATATACAACTACATATTTTTTTAACCTAATATTAATTTAGAATTTAAAAAAATATCATTCATGAAAATTAACTAAAAATAAATAAAAAAGTTTAATTCTTGAGAAAAATATAAATTTTGGGTGTGTTAATTAATGAATTAGACAAGTTTTGAATTGTATAATATTAAACTATTTAAAATTTTTTTTTATTATTTGAAATTGTTTTTTCTAAATTAATAATAAAATAATAACGATTTATAAAAAAATTTCTAACCAATAAATCGAATGTATTCAAATCGAATCAAACTGAATCGAAACTAATAATTTAATTATAATGATAATTTAATTTGATTTAAAAATTTTTCAAACCAAAAATTTTGATTTGATTTAAAAAAATTTTAAACTGAAAATATTGATTTAATTTGATAACAATTCTTTAAAACCGACTCCATGCCACCCCTACCTTCTTTTACTAAAAAGCCCCCATTTCTTTTCCTTCACCCAATCCAAAACTACTGAAGACCTTATCCCAAGTTTGTATTGAGGTCAAGGGTAAGTGAGGACGATGTATAAACGTCGAATTCCATAGCGTAAAGATATGCAAATATCGATTTACTACCTTATAGTTTAGTGATTCGTTGCCTCCAATTTCAAGTTTCAAATGTTTCACACCCCAATATCTTTATTTTATTTTACTTGATTTTGGGCCATTTCAAAGGGAGAGAAACTGTCAAAAGTTTTTAACTCTCGATCTTACACATTATTATTGTTCTTTGAAACATCAGAAATTTTTAAACAAAATAAGAATGTCAATAATTTAATTGCTAACCTCATGTACTAATAATAATTCAACGACTTGATTCTAAAATCAAATCTTTACACCGAAACCCCCTCTAAGAGCAAAATTAATGACACCAGTCAAGAAAATGTGTTAATCACGGAGTATAGACTAAACCCAATTGAAAAATTTGAAGTGGATAATGCAGACTCTTAGGTAAATAGATCACCTATTGGACAATATCTGCTATATTATAATTAATTCTACCACCAGATCCCCATACAAAAAGGATATTTACCTTATACATACACTAATATTTACAATTCGTGCAGAAAGCTCCTTGTCCTATCATCATATCACGGGGCACTATAAAACCCAATTACTATGGACTCGTTTTTCTTTCATGATAGGCACAGTTATTTTCATAGCCTAATACATATGAAGACGGCTCTGTCAAACATGTATTTCACTATATACATGTCATCACCCCTTCTACCTGTACACTTCATCCCAGAGGAGTGGTCCAGAAGCTAGAGCAAAAGATAACCCGTTTCTCACACAAAATGTCAGAAAGACCTCACCCTTAAAACTTCTATTGCCAACCTTTTTTGTGCAGAATTCAGGACTGACCAGGCTTTTGATGCATGAATGTTAAGCTAATGGAAGAATTTCCCATCAAGTTCAGTCCATATATATCTATAATCTTGAGCGACGAGTGAATTTAATACCATGTGAAAGCCTCCGAGCACAAGCAATTGGCTGCCCATTCAAAGAACTCGAAAATCTAATATCCCAACCTTCAACATTCTTTGGGACACAAACATTAAAGAGCATTTGACCAAGAACACTATTTGCACTCATGCTGGGAGAGGTTGGTACATGAACGGATGTTTCTTTCCTTTCGTCTTGTAAAGGATGTGACTCTTTATTATCCTGATTTTCAGTTGAAGTTAGAACAAAGAAGTGGTCACCTGGTCCAACTGCAACTCTCCTTAAGCTTTGGTTCGAGTTAACTGCCGCTTTCTGAAGGTTGCAGATTAATTCAGACATCTCATCATGCATACCATCCATACCAGCTCCCTCCCTAAGTTGTTGGATTCTTTGAGAATAAATTGAAGCAGCCTTCTCAAGCAAATATGTTACAGCGGCCCTGTATTGGATTGGATCATGCTTGTAATGACCTGAAATCCAGAGAATGACATTAGTTCAGTTTTAGAATGCCAAAGACTTATGGGAAACAGTTAAAGGTAAAAAAGAAACCATAATTTATGTCCAAATCTCAGTTAAAAAGAAAAAGAACAGAAAATATGATTTGATTTATATCTAAATGTCAATGAGAACATAATCTACACAAATTCATGATGGAGAGTCGATTTTCTTTAGGATCTGTTTGGATAGATAGTAATTTGCAATGATTTGAGTATTTGGATTTGAGACACAACTAAATGCTCAACCATTTTAAATTCACATCCATCAAAATGGACCTTTACTTTATTGTCATTGGCAATAAATGAGATTTCAAACTAACAACATTAAGTTGGCACTAAGAATAATCTCTCTTCCTCTCAGGCAAATGTTGGGTAAGATTATGGTAATGCTGTTTTTGTTGATCCTCAGCCTAATGCATCAAAGGGCATGGTCATGGTTATGCCTATGCATTAGGTGGGTCCTAAAGTATTCTGTAAGATTTCCCTTTTGATTGTTTCAGATTAATGATATCAACACACGAATCGAATAGATCATAGCAATCATGTCAACTCTAATAAGCTACTCAGTAATTCCTTTTTATGCAAACCCTAAAAACACCCCACCCAGTAGGAGAGAAAAACCAAAATGATTTTAGATCATTAATAAGTAACAGAAAAAGAACATCAAAATATAATATAATGAAACACATCATACTTGAAGACCCCAGAGGTTCAAAGTCTAGTGATCAGCGAAAGCATTGGTAACCAGATGTGAAGCTTCCTTTAAAATTTATTCTTCTAGTAAACTCACTCTTTAGATTCATCAAACATTCTACTAGAAGTAATATTAAGGTGCAAGTTGCCACCCATAACTTTTCAAAGAGAATCTGTAGTATGCAAACCACAATCCAACAATAAAACAAAGGGGCCAACAGAGATTATGCAGTTTGGATTTAAGATCCCATTAATTCTCAGTCCTTGCTTGACAACATAAGCTTTAGGTACACAACAATATGTACGATGGTCAACAGGTATCCAAATTAACTAGCTTCAATGACTGTTGTGACCCTAACATGGGACTCGTGAAAAACATTTAATTTGTTGATCGTGAAAATATTAAAACAAACAATATTTTCATTGCCTATTTCAGTGGATGAAATGAGTACAAGAACCTAGCACTCATTAATTTTAATAGAAAACAGATCAACATCAAGTAGTCAGGCACTCTACTCCATTTACTTGTAGGGATGTTTATCTTCATGTTTTTGGGTTATGAATATTTAATTAACATATTGGCTGAGAGTCGAAATATGGCACTACAAGCAAAAACAAAACCAGATTTTCAAACGAAGCGGGAAAAGTAAAATTCAGAATTTTAGATGCGCATAACTAAACTAGTACAAAATAAAGGTACTATTTGGCTACAATCATTAATCTATACTTATCCAAACTAGTTATTAAATTTAAATTTTTCATAAATGAGTTCTAAATTTGTTATGTTGGAAAAAAGAAAAAAGCATCATGTGAAGTCAATTAGAGAATGCCCAAATCAATGATGATAGGCAAGTGTAAAAGTCTAGCACCTACGTAAACATACTAATGAAAAAAAAAAAAATAATAATGTTATTCAAAAAGGAAACAATTTAAAAGATACAAATAAAATAATGGAGTGTGAAAATTTTAAATGGATATTATATAAGAAAAATATAACACAAAAAGATATATCAATGAAATAACTAACCTAATCTGCACAGAAATTTCAATTTCTTGTGAGAATATACTATAATTTGTTAATTTTATTTTTCCATCCTCTATATATTTGGACTTTTCATCTATCCTTTAACTCTCAATATAATTTAACATAAGCAAAAACAAATTAGGGGTCGAACCTTTTTGCATAAAGGTAAATTAGAATTTGATGATATTAATAGTATATTACTTGGCAAAAGAAAATAAAGGGTGCAGTTGCCTCCCTTCTTGGTTATGTGACTTAGCCATTTAGAATAGGCAGGGACAGCATTTAACATGACTGCACAACATAATATTAGAACACAAATAGTTGGATCTGGTACAAACCAACGTGAGGCGAAACATTCCACTTCACGAGCTTAACATCTCCCCCAAGATCTTGTAGACGTTGAGCAAATCGATAGATATTTTTATAAGGTGCAAGGTGATCACTCTCAGAGCATAAAATTAGATAAGGAGCTCCCAAGTCCTAATAAGAGAGACGCAAAAGAGAAAAGTCTTCAAATTAACTTGTTTAAAATAGCGAAAAGTATAAATATAGGGGAGCTAATGACCAGTTAGAAACTTACAATAGAAGAGTACAAAGTCTGCCAATACTCAACACGCTGTGATTCAAATCTTGTAAGATATAAACCATCGAGACCAGAGGCAACACCTTTTGCAAACCAAGACACAAGTTTTGATGGACCAGACATTCTTTGAATGGCAGGGTGGAGAGCAAATTGGGCACCCAAATCACTAGTAAAATCAACTGGGCTAGAGTCATAGATATGACCAGAAATGCAATTTCTGAGCAATCGAGTCTCATGCTTCACAAGATAAAAGAAAATAAGAAGTTAAAATGTGAACACCTTTAATTTTATTGGCCTTCTAGAAAAGGGGGAAAACATAACTTGTGAAGGTTTTGGCAAAATATAGAGGTGATAATGCATACCATATTAGATTGACCATCAAATGGTATTTCTTGAATGATCTGCAGTGTACATTAAAAATTAGTTTTATTGTCATTGTTGGACAGAGGAAAGAAAAATAATTTTTCTTATAATTTGCACTAAACTTGCCTGAAAAACCTTGTACATGCAAGCTTTTGGACCACCAGAAAAAGCAACAAAGACAATTGGACATGGTCTAATCCTTAACTCCTGAAAATCCAAAAACAAAAACAATATATATTCATCCTATGTGAAAATTCAAACAATATTCAAAGCTAATAACACTGTGCTCACAATAATTTTGTACAGGTCCCACACAAGATCAAGTAGATTTAGGATTTTAATGACCTAATTGGACATAGGCACCCACACAAACAAAGCCCCTGCATCCTATCAGAATTTCCATAAAACACATAATACCATCAACTCAAATCAAACTAGGGTTCTGACATATAAAATGTAACTAACCTCAACAAGCTCATTGAGAAGAACAAATGCCAGCGACAAGGCCCTTTCAGGATAAAACCTGCACAAAATTTCATCATTAGACAGAAAAAATGCATGAACTTAAAATTCTGAATAATATCATTTAAAGATTTCAAACACCAACACCCTCCCCGCCCTCCCAAAAAAGAAACTCAAGAAAAAAGATAAAACCTCGAGCATCACTTGTTTGGCTAAATATATCCAACACATTTGACCTTAAATCATATGTTTACCCTCCTTAAATTGCTCATTTTGAACCAAAAGTATCCAATAACAAAAGAAACTATGGGATTATTCTTAAAAAAAAGCCTTTAGATATTAAATTCCATATACTCTTTATCATAATTGTGTATTCTTGAGGACCTTTTTCTTTTTTATAATGCAAACCAAGATTTTGTTATTCAAATCCTCAACCAATATGCTTTTGGCCTTCGCCTTCTTAAGAGCTTCAAACTAAACCAAAACACTCATAATAGTGATGCATCCACTCCATCCATAGTCATTCCAGCCGAGTGCACTTGCCAATAATGTTTATATGGTAATTCTTAGTTATCTTGCTACTTATCCAACTTTCCATCCCCCGAATTGATGCATACACCATTTCTTGACAATTTTGTATCATAAAGAAATATTATTGATCGTTCTTATTCCATCTACCAATCTAACTTCAATCATATGGCCAAGGACAGAGTGGCCCCACCCAGGCCACCCCAGAAAAAAAAAATTCCATTAGCTTAGAGAAAAATTTTCACTTGGTCCACCCAAGCCCAGCTTTTTTCACCGTCTCAAGTGTTTTGCCTTTCTCTACTCTTGTCATTCTCTCTCATACCTCTTGATTAATTTTTAATTCTCAACCCACCTAGCATTTATTTAATTTTTGACCCACCAAGATCAATTTCCTGGCTTCTCCCTGCATATGGCTTAGGTCCAATTGATAAAAAATAAAACTGAATAAAATGAGAAGATCCTATTCAATCTCTCCTCCCTCAAAGTTGATAAAAGCAACAAGGTAATGTCTCATCATTCCATATATGAGAATATTAAACAAGAACCTTAAACAATAATCCCCCAGAAGACTCAATTTTGGAAGTGCTTGTTAGCAAGGGCCTCCAATGCCAACTAAGTGCTAGCAGGTACTTATCAAAAAGAGGAAAAAAAAGAAAGAAAGCAGAAGCAGAAACTATTTAAAGGATCAAAGATGAGAAAGGAGCTCAATATCCATTCCTTGTCCAGGCCATCACCCTTACAGCAGGAACTGAACAATAAATTCAAAACAAAATCATCTTAATGCTTCAGAATTTAGATATACATACAACATTACAAGATATGATATTAGAATATCCAAAAAAATTATAAGATATTAGAATATCCAAAAAGGGCATCCTTTCCGCACTACAGAAGCCACTAACGGGATTTCCAAAGGTATTGGTCACAGAACTAGCATAATTCACATCACTACAATTCGAGTTTGTACTTGAAATAAGCCAAACAACTGCAACTTCCTAGTCCGGTCAATCATTTGGGAATACACATTTAACTCTTCTTGAACTTCATATATAGCCAATAACATGAGCAGAAAAGAGTAAATTACCTAAACGAAGGGAACACATAAAAGAAATGAGAAACCCTAACTGGTCTGCGATTGACTCTTAAAGTAAGAAAATAAATTATTTTGGATATTGTACGAAATTAAGAAAGCAGAATAACTTTTCCTTCACAAACCCTAAAAAAAATACTAACCCTTCCAACCCTGAAAACATAAATTAATAAACAAGAGTTCTTTTTTCTCGTAATTTTCCTTCAATTTCTAAGCAAACAAACGGGACAGAGACAGAGTGAGAGAGATGTGTTACTTACGCGCTGAGAAAATTGGCATGAGAAACAAGGGAATTCCATCCAAGAGAAGCGTACAAATCCACATAGCTCTTCAAGTGGTTCTGAGGAATTGAAATCCAAGCGAAAATCACTGCAATTCCCTTGAATCCGACTTCCTTTCTTCCCCAATAAACACTACCTCCTCCTACTCCACCACCAACACCAAACATATTGCTTGCCTGAGATTGTAGATTTTCTTCTTACAATTCTGGTTGTTGGTCTGAGGACTGAAATGCAGAGAACAAACAGAGTGATTTTCTTCCCACGTGAACAAAATTTGTTTGTGTTTTTAAGCCACTAATTGCTAGTGGATTTTTATTTATTTATTTATTTACTATTTGGGAAATTATCCACGTCAGATTTTGACCCTTCAGGCCCATTGTATGGATAAGTTTCTTATTTTGCACTAGATTAATATGAAAAAGATGTCCGAAACGGCGACAGATTAAGATTGCTTGGCCTAACAGAACATTAATTATTGACTTTTTTTTTATCTTTTTTTTTTTTAATTTTTTTTAATTTTTTTATATTCATCCTCTTCAAAATCCTAAATAATAGTTCAAGTAAGAGGGCATACAGTGAAATTAATATTTAGATATTACATAATAATATTGTGTTGTGCTATAAAAATTATGGTTATTAAAATCAAATCGAATTGATTGATTAAATTAAAAAATTAAAAATTAAAAATTAAATTAAAAATCAGATTGAACAATCCATTTTATCAGCTCTTAAAGAATTAGATCAAAAATTGATGAATAAGTCAAATCGAATCAATTTTTTCAGTTTAAACAAATCGATTTTTTTATTATTTATTTATTTTTTTGATCAAAACGATATTATTTTATTCTTAAAATTTTTTGGGTTAGTTTCACACATAGTACTCCAACTTATGACTCGCGCACATAATGGTACTCAGACTTTATTTCGTTACTTAAAAATCATCCAACTATATACAATGGTCACTTAAAAGTATTTCTGTCAATTTTCCATCTATTTCCTTAATGGAACACATATGTGGCATTTTTTAACTTAAAACATAACACGTCGGATGCCAGCTCATCTCAAATATTTCCTCAGCGCGTGTGCCTGTATTTCAAAAAAAAAAAAATCGCCTCTCTGAACAGTATCTCATCTTCTTTCTATTTTGACTTCGTCCTCTCTATTTACTTTCACTTTCACTTTCTAACCTAAAAATCAAACTTCAGTACGAAACCATTACTTACCTTTGCTTAAATGGGGACCAGAGCACCAGGTTTGTCTTTTAGTGGTGCTTTTTTTATTCTGTTTTCTTTTAGTTTGGAATTTTATGGGTTTGAGTTTTCGAAATTGAATATTGATTCGATGTGGTTGTTTGTTTGTAAAATAGTAAAATTTATATATATGACAATATAATATTTGATTAAACTATTATATAATGCATGACAGTAGAAGCTAGGGTTTCTACTCTAATTCTGTTAGTTTGGGTTTTGGGAAATTAGTAAGGGTGTGGGGCATTACTGTTATTTCGGGTGTGGGGCATTTCTGTAAGGGTTAAGGTTAGGTCTGTTAGTTAAGATTTTGTTTAATAATGCCAAATATTATACTATTTTTTTTTTAATTTGGTATGCTGTAATTTGAAATTGAAACTTTCATATTTAATTTACAGATCCAGATGCCCTATTTACAGTATATGTACATTATAATGGATACAAAGGGGAGTACAGTTATTTTGATGGGGAGGTTGCATATATGTGGAGCTGTCATCCTGATACCTTCTCGGCAAATGAAATTGATAACTTGCTTTATAGTTTAGGAGTGAGGGGTAATCTGAGGTATTGGGGGAGGCCACCTGATAAGGATTTCAAAGATGGACTTAGGTTGCTCGGGAGAGATGCTCATGTATATGAGCTTGCATTGACTGCTGCTGATTTTGGGGAAGTTGATGTTTATGTTGAGCATGTCACAGGAGAGCAGTTGCACAATGAAGTTGTTTCCACCTGGGGTCAAAGGAAATTGGTTATTGAG
>CANXYC010518361.1:0-11470 GCA_948193065.1 Aleurites moluccanus
AAACACATATACACATACATTTCAAACAAGATACACATATCATAAACAACTTTCATATTCAAAACCCTAATTTCACTATATCATTTGGCCATTCCAAAATAACACTCAAAAGGAGTTTAAACCCAAATTTCTTTCCATACATCAATAATAAAACATCTTATAAACACAATTAAACAAGTTTGGGTTCACATTCAAGCCTAGGTTTATTGCCAAAGCATTTGAAACTTTATAGGTCATAAAGACCTAAACACATTTCAAATTCAATACAAACATACAAATCTCTTTTTATAAGCTACAATCACTTATCAAATAACCACATCACATACACCTATCAATTGCACATACATATTAACCAATAAATCCTAAATTTAGGCTTACTTCCATTTGGCCCAAAGGGCCTAAACCATCCAAGACCTATTTTTACAATTAAACTTCACAATTCTATAATTAAACACACCAATTGAATAATTCCAAGCTCAATTCCACCAATTCAAATCAATTTCCTCAAGCTTGCCCTAATTAGGTTCGGTTTTAGGGGTTTTTCCCAAACCAACCTCAAATTCCTCAATTAAACCTACAATTATATAATTCAAGTTACCAATTACACATTTAACAAATCAATTTAACTAAAGCCAAGCAAATTTTCCGTTTTCCCCAAATGAGGCATTCGGTCCAAAGGGGTTTTTCTCCCTTGAAGTTTGTTCTTCCAATTCAAGCATCCAAACATCAATTCACCATGCCAATTTAAGTTTTAAATACTCAATTGCAGAATTATTGAACTAATTATACACCAAAACCCTAATTTCTATTCGGTCCATAGCATATTCCCACAATTTAAAATTCAATCTTCAATTCATCATTTAAATACCCTTAATTACATCTATTTAACACCATACATATCACTAATTTCTCAATTGAATCACAAAAAGAATTTCCCCCAAATTCCCTCAATCAATTCGGCCAAAACACAAATACACAATAAAGGTTTAATTTCACATTCAATTGCCATTAATTCAATCCATTTTAACATCATATGCAACATCAATTACTCAATTGAAACAAAGAATCAAAATTTTCCCCAAATCCCTTAATTCAATTCGGCCAAGAAGGAGATTACACTATGGATGCTCATTTCTCAATCAAACTATTTAATTCAACATTTAAACACAAATTAAACATTAAACATCCATAATTTTGGCCTTACCTTAGGGTTTTCTTGAAATGACCAAATCCCCAACTCACAAAGAACACAACCAAAATTGAAATTAGAACTTGGTTGAACAAATGGAGGAGATGAAATGATTAAATCTGCCCAAAATCTTGAAAGAAATCTTCAAAGCTTCAATTAATTGACAATGGCCGAAACACAACAACAAGGAAGAAGTAGTTTTTCTTCTTCAGTAGAGCTCACAGTTTTGGGGGGTGGGTTTCAAAGAAATGCATAAATTTTTGTTTAAAATAAGAGTTAGTGGGATTTGGAAATATGATCAAGTGCACCCAATCTAACAAAGGCTACTATAAGTCCTATACATGCATCCCTTGGATTAGGATGTTCCAAAACATTGCTCCATTGAATCAAGATGAATCAAATTGCCACTAACTCCTCCCTCCAACTCTTTTATTCTAATTGAGTCCTATAAACTTCCAGTTAAATCCCTCCTATTTATTTCCTTTTGCAATCAAGTCTTATTATTTTTGTAACCCAATTTGGCTATTTTATTTTATTCATTTATTTTATTATCCTTAATTTATTTTTCCCAAATAATTAATTTGCAATCAAACACACATGTTAACACATCAAATACATCATATAAAATATATAACAATCAATCACATATAAACACCTCCTAACTCCAACTAGGGTTTAGGTGCTAGAGTTAGGGTTTCACCTAGGATATTACAATGTAAACCCCTCGTAAACCTGCTAATCATATTAGCCTCTGTAGGAATAAAATGAGTAGTATACCTACTCAGCTTGATGAACTCCTTCGCATACTCCTCAACTGCTCTATCCCCCTGCTCCAACTGCTCAAACCGAACCAGATTACGAGTCTTCACCCCCTCAGTGATGAAATCATCAATAAGCCCCTGTCAAAACTCAATCCATGTAGGTGGATGCTCACCATATAACCTAGGCTCCATCCTCCTTGAAAACTAAGTCCATGCCTTCCCCTTCAGTAACAATCCAACTAACTCCACAGCTTTTAACTCAGAACATGGTAGTCTCCTCACTACCTTCTCCACCTCATCCAAGAAATCCACAAGGTCACTGCCTCTGTTGCCCATAAACTCAGGCAAGTTTAGCTTCAGAAAGCTAAACATAGATACACCACCCTCTTCAATCACTCTATAACCTCCCTATACAGGAGGCTTCCTAGGAACCCCTACTGGCTGCACAGGAGCCGGTGTCACTGGAACTGCCTCTGGTGCCACAGGTGGAGGCACTGCTGCTGGAACTGGTGGTGGTGGTACATTCTGATATTTCTAGCTCAAATCAGCCATATCTCTATGTAACTCCATCAATCCCCTCATAATCTCAACTCTCTAGGGATCGTCGCCCCTCTCTGTATCCTTTGTAGTCCGTTGGGATCTTGACAAACCCTCTGAAACTGAAATCTCACTCACCAAAGACTCATTAGAGGCAACCTCTGCCTCACGGGTATCTCTGTCCCTCTCATTAGACATCTTTATAATATGTCAGGAAAGATGGAAACATGCTCAGAATATGACAAAAATGCAGAATAATAATATATAACAGATGATAACAACAAAGGACGACAAAGAAAATCTTATGCTTCATGGTTTACTTAATTCTACCCCATTTTGTACTTTGTCACTATTCCTCTGTAATTTAGGTATTATTCATTTGTAATCTAAATTCCACTATTTGTAACCTAAAGCTCTGATATCAACTCTGTCACGATCCGTTTTCGGATCGCGATGGTCCTAGGATGCATGAGATGCCAATGGCGACCTGCACCTGTAAAACCCAGTATCACATGCATAATATATAACCATCCATTATTTATCCATTTACTTAACTACCATGCATTATGTCATTCTGAAATTCTTATTGTAATTTAATGCAATTGGCTGTAACAATCATTATATCATACCATTTGATCAACACATATCTCATAATATCATCATATACATATAAATGTTCATATCCTAACTATCTCATACATACCCCCATGGAGCAACTAGATTATGAACATCAAAATATAGAATTCATAATATATACATCAATTGACAGCAAGTAGAAATCCTCGAATGGTAGACGATAGGATTCTGCAATCTATTCCTCTACTGAAATGGGTAAACAATCAAAAGGTGAGTATATAGGATACTCAGTAAATCTATATGCATCACCAATGAAATAATAGATAACAAATGGAGTTGTGGTGCCAACAGGTCAAGATAAACAATTACAGAATCAATAACAAGTGACAAAATAGTCAATGAACATGTCATAGGCTCGGTATCATATAGAAAGACAGATAAAGGGATGGACTGTATGAAATCATACAATCTCCAGTAGAATAAGTATGGACTATATGTGAACATATAGTCTCCAGTAATATCCATATTAGTAAGTATAAGACTGATAAGGTCTTATGGCCAGGACCATAACCCCGCTTAGCTAGGGCACCAATAAAATAATGTGCACATCGTCGACAGTATTTTCCCACTACCCTATCAGAGCGGTAGCTTTGTCAAGCCATATTAAGATCAATATAAGAAAACAACATATCTATGGACACCATTATGCAACAATGGCATCCTCTATATCAATAAGCTCAATATCAATCAATCAGTTATCAATAGAATTAGTGGCATAGTGTCACGACCCGGTTTTCCCGACCGCGACGGTCCTAGGGCACGGGAAATGCCAATGGCGACCGACACCTGTAGAACCCAGTACCATTACACAGTCTATCAACCTCAATATATTATTCATTTATTATAATTACCATCCATTATATTATCCTGTTATTCATTATGTTAACCTGTCAATCATTTTGTCACCATTCTGCAGTTGGTTGTCACAAGTATATAACATATATCATGCATCATCATATAATCAATATATACCATCAATATCATATATAAACAATGTTCATCTCCTAGCTACCTAATACATACCCATGGAGCATCTAGATAATGAACACCAAAATAATATAAATACAGAAATTCAAAAGTATATACATCAGAAAGTCCGTAGCAGGAATCCACAGAGAAACAAATGACTTGATCCTGCAACTTACTCCTCTCCTAAAAGGAGTAAACAAATAAAAAGGTGAGTATGGATGATACTCAGTGAATTTAATAATACTCAGTGAATTTACATGCATCACAATAAAGAATAGGCATAATTAATCAATGGTTTCAGTTGAAGAAATAACAGAATACAGAATGGTTGTAAAGGTATAGTAAACCAAAGAAATATCACATATAAGCTCGGTTACATATGGAAAGACAGATAATGGGATGGATTGTATGAAAAGAAATCATGCAGTCTCCAGTCAATCAATATCACTGGTCTATGTAGGTCACCAGTATCATATAAGCATAAGGCTGATCAGGCCCTATGGCCAAGACCATAACCCCTTCTAGCTAGGGTTCAATAGTACAATGTGCACAAGGTAGATAGTATTTGCCCACTATCCTGTCGAATCAATAGTTTTTCCAAACTATATCAGGGTCAATAACGAGGGATACCATAAGTAACAATGGCATCCGGATATCAGTCCACTCAAATAACAATCAGTTCAGTATCAGTCAATCTAGTATACAGAATGCTCATTGGCAATGTCATATATAATGTACAATCAATAATGGTAAGTACAGTAACAAGTAAAGGTATGAAACAAAACTTGGTTCGGTGGCCGAAACTGGTGGGTCAATTGGCATGCCAATGTTGCTGGCGACAATGGCATTCAATTGGTAGGCCTATGGCATACAAACTAATAGGCCAAAGGTAAATAAACTAGGCATTTTGTTAAACACTTGGTGGGCATACAATGGCAAGCCAATAGGTTAGGTTTTGGTGCAAAATTGACTTACCCATTCAAACTAACAACAAACCACAGTGGCAACCAAAGTCAAGGTATCAAGAAACACAATTTAAACAACATTAAAATAGCTCAAAATGGTAAGGAAAAATCAAAGAAAATCAAGCAATTCAATAGGCAAATTTAGGCTAGGTTGGTTCGGCCACAAGGTGAGTTTTGCCAAAGTGTTCAATTCAACAATTCAATGATATAAACATCTCAAATGATGCAATGTAAACTCATCTAATGATCTAATTAGCCAATGTACATTCAATTGCCACCAATTCCACCAAAATCGCCAAATTTGGCTACTTTGAAAACTCAACTTCCACAATCTCCAATTCTACATCAAATTAACCATCAATTAGTTGTTCATTCATATCTAATTGATCATTTCTAACATCAATTAACAATTCCTAACACTAATTCAACAATTCATCCTTTACAACTTCAATTTCAAGCATCAAATTAGGAATTTCATCAAATTAAGATAAACTAATGCAATTAAACTCAATACCCATTCAATTGAACCTAAATAAACACTAAATCATTAATCAAACTTAACAAAACAACAACTTTACCTCTAAGCTCCAAGTTGGCCGAAATCTTTTGGAAGATTTGCCTCCCAATCGTTTGCTCCAATCAACAATCTATGGACAGAATTAAACTTAGCTACCTTGATTTGTTAATTTTCCATAAAAATCCTAAAGAAATCTATAAGAAATATGAAAAGATGAAGATGGGAGAAGAAGAAATGAAGCACGACAATGGAAGAAGAGAAAATGGAGAAGAAGAAACCGAGATTTTGATGGCCTAAATAAGACAAAATCAATTGTAAAATTACAACTAAATCCTCTAAGTTCCAACCTTTACACTTCGGTCCTTAAACCTTCTATAATTTATTCTGACAATTCTGTCAGGATTTAGATATCAGTGTGGGAAGTGTATAGGCTTATTTTAATTTATCCTTATTTATAAAAATGATTATGGAGTCATTCTGTAACTCCGACTGATCACTTTCTACTATTCACCTTGAATTTCCCTTTATTTACCAAAATGCCATTACTTACTTTTTCAGTGTTCCCAAATGATTTTCACTTCTTTATTTTTACCAAAATTAGACATAAATTATGGTCATCTTTTACCCCTAGATCAATTTCAGAAATTCTTCAGTTGACCAGATTACTAATTTCATGGCAGTGTTCCTGATACCGCCAAATTCCAGAAAAGTTTCAAATTTGATTTCTAACTATGTCTCAAAAATCATTTCCCATTAATTCAAGACTAAAGGACCACATACTGAGAATAAATTCATGCATACATGTTATGCTTTCTAGGGTATTACATTTTATCCCCCTACAAATAAATTCGTCCTCGAATTTAAACAGAAACATACCTCAATGCTGAAACAGAGATGGATATCTGCTTCGCATCTCCTGCTCGCTCTCCCATGTACACTCCTCAATCAACTGGTTCCTCCATAGCACTTTCACTATAGGGATCTCTTTATTCCGAAGTTTCATGACATGTCTGTCAATAATCTCCATAGGTAGCTCCTCATAAGACAAATCCTCACTGAGATCCACATCTTGTATCTCCAAAATGTGAGATGGATCTGATACATATCTCCACAGCATCGATATATGGAACACTGGATGTACGTGGCTCATACTGGGTGGAAGAGCCAATCTATAGGCCACACTACCAATCCGCTCAAGTATCTCAAACGGGCCTATAAATTGTGATGATAGCTTACCCCTCTTCCCAAATCTTATAACTCCCCTCATCGGTAAGACCTTTTGGAAGACATAATCACCAACTGAAAACTGTACATCCTTCCTCTTTGGATCAGTATAACTCTTCTGCCTAATGAAGGCAATCCTCATCAGCTCTCTGATCCTAGGAACCTTCTCCATTGTCTCTCTGATAAGCTTTGGTCCCTCTAGCTGCTTCTCTCCCGGCTCCACCTAACCTACTGGAGATCTGCACTTCCTACCATATAGTGCTTCAAATGGAGCCATACCAATCGAAGAGTGATAAATGTTATTGTAAGAAAACTCTATTAGTGGCAAATAATAATCCCAGCTACCTTTGAAATCCAGAACACATAACCTGAGCAATTCCTCTAAGGTCTGGATCATCCTCTCAGACTGCCCATCAGTCTATGGATGGAAGGCAGTACTAAACAGTAGATGGGTTACCCATAACCTCCTGAAATTTCTGCCAAAATCGGGATATTGTTAGATATGATCACCAAAGGAACTCCATGAAGACGCACAATCTTATCCACATATAACTGTGCGTACTGAGCTGCTGAATAGCTGGTCTTTACATCCGAAAAATGTATAGACTTCGTTAACCGATCAACAATAACCCAGATAGAACATACCCCCTCAAAGTCCGTGGTAGAACAACTATGAAATCCATGGTAACCTATTCCCATTTCCACTCTGGCAGCTCTATCTCCTAAAGTAGCACTGATGGCTTCTGATGCTCAAACTTAACCTGCTGACAGGCTAAACACTTTGACAAAAACTGAGCTACATCCTTCTTCATTCCTGGCCACTAATAAACATCTCTGAGATTATGGTACATCTTTGTAATCCCTGGATGTACACTGTAAGCAGAATAGTGTGCCTCTCGCATGATCCAATCCCGTAGCTCATCACAATCCGGTACACAGATACATCTCCCACATCTTAAAACCCCATCATCAATAGTGAACTTTGTCATCCAACCACTATAAACCTCTCCACTCAGTTTCAGAAGATAAGAATCTCTGTTCTGGGCCAATTTTATATCATCTATCAATAGTGACTTTGCCCGAAACTGGGCTATCAGAGCCTGGTTCCGATCCTGGGAACTCAAATCCAACTCTACCCCAAAATCTGTTAACTGTCTCAAATCCTTGATCAATGGCCTCCTACCAATAACAATATGAGCAATACTACCCATTGATTTCCTGCTCAAAGCATCTGCCACTACATTGGCATTTCCTGGGTGATAGAGAATCTCACAGCCATAATCCTTCAGAAGCTCAATCCATCTGCGCTGCCTCAAATTCAGATCCTTCTGCTGAAATATATATTGCAGGCTCTTATGATCAGTATATATCTCGTATTTAGACCCATATAAGTAGTGTCTCCAAATCTTCAAGGCAAAGTTAACTGCTGCCATCTCCAGATCATGAGTCGGATAATTTGCTTCATGCTTCTTTAACTGACGAGAAGTATAAGCAATTACCCTACCAATCTGCATCAGAACACACCCTAGGCCAATCCGTGAAGCATCACAATAAATAGTGAATTTATCCCCCTCAACTGGTAATGCCAAAATCGGAGCACTGGTAAAGAAATACTTCAGAGTCTGGAAGCTATGGTCACACTCATCCGTCCAGATATATCGCTCATGTTTCCTCATCAATCTAGTCAAAGGAACTGCAATACGGGAGAAATCTTTCACAAACCTCCTATAATATCCAGCCATACCCAAAAAGTTGTGTACCTCTGAAACACTGGTAGGCTGGGGCCAATTAGCTACTGCCTCAATCTTATGAGGATCCACCATAATACCCTCCTTACAGACAACATGTCCCAAGAAGCACACCTCAATAAACTAGAACTGACACTTGGATAATTTAGCATATAGCTAGTACTCTCGAAGTATGTGTAGCACAATCCTCAAATGCTCTCTGTTCTCCTAGAATAAATAAGGATGTCATCAATGAAGATGATGACAAACTTATCCAAATAAGACCTGAACACCCTGTTCATCAGATCCATAAAAGCCGCTGGAGCATTTGTTAACCCGAATGACAATACCAGGAACTCATAATGACCATAACTGGTTTTGAAAGTAGTCTTGGGTATATCTCTACTCCTGATCTTCAATTGATGATACCCAGACCTCAAATCAATCTTAGAAAAATGGCTGACACCCTGTAGCTGATCAAATAAGTCATCAATCCGGGGCAATGGATACTTATTCTTCACTGTGACTTTGTTCAGCTGCCTGTAATCAATACACATCCTCAAGGAGCCATCTTTCTTCCTCACAAACAGAACCCGTGCACCCCATAGAGAACTACTAGGTCTGATAAACCCTTTTTCCAATAGCTCCTGCAATTGTATCTTCAATTCTTTCAGTTCTGCTGGAGCCATTCTGTATGGTTGAATGGATATCGAGTCTGTGCTTGCATACACCTTTATCTCAAACTCAATCTCCTTATCAGGGGGCAATCCTAGCAACTCCTCAGGAAATACATCAGGGAACTCCTGAACCACTAGTATCTGATCCAATCATACAGAAGACCTCTGTACATCCACCACATGAGCCAAATAGGCTGAACAACCTCTCCCTATCAACCTCCGAGCCTAGATAGCATATATCAGGTTAACCCAAAACTTCCAAATCTTACCCTAAAACTCAAACTTTGGCTGCCCCTCAGGATGGAATCTAATCCTCTTTCGATAACAATCTATCACTGCTCGATGTCTAGTCAACCAATTCATACCCAGTATTACATCTAACTCAAGCATAGGCAACTCAATCAAGTCAACACACAGAATAGGATCATTAATCTCAATAATACAATTAGGATAGAAATGATCAACATCCACACAATCCCCCTTAGGAGTAGCAACAGATAATGGAACATCTAATAACCTCCTCTCCTTATTCAATTTTGGTGTAAAATGTGGTGACACAAAAGAGTGAGTTGCACCCGAATCGAATAAGGCTTCTGCAACCTCATTCTGAACTAGAATAGTACCTGTGACAACACTATCTTATTGTTGTGCATCCTGAGTGTTGACTGTAAATACCCTGCCCTAGCCCCTACCAGCTGGAGCCTGATTGCCACTGGGAGCCTGACCTCCCCTACCTCTGCCTCTGGTTGCAGTCTCTCTACCCAAATTTTGGCTGGTCTGAACTATTGGCTATGATACTGTGACCGATGGCTATTGGTCAGCCCTCAATGGACAAGTGTTCATATAATGGCCCTGCTGGCTATACCTCAAACATGCACCTGTCCGCCTCCAGCACTCCCCTCTATGCCTCCTACCATAAGTTGGTATACCAGAAGTCTGAGTAACTAGGCTCAAAGAACCTTGGGAGTATACAGGCACTGACTGAACCACTGGCTGACCTCTACTATGCAGTCTCTTCCTTTGACTACTACCCATAGATCTCTACTCAAATCTGGGTACTGGCTCAGCCTACCTAGGATGGAAGCTGCTCTCCCCCCTCCTACTCTGTGATCCCGGGCCACCCTTCCTCTTCTGATCTCTCTTGGCTCTCTTTGTCTTGTACTTTTCTTCCATCTGAGTGTCTATCACTATTGTCAAAGAAGTAAACTCTGTGGCTAACAAGGCAGCATGCAATCCTCTCCTGAACCTGCTGATCAAATCTGCCTTTGTAGGTACTATGTGAGCAGCATATCTACTCAGCCATATGAACTCCTCGGCATACTCCTCTACTGACCTATCACCCTGCTCCAATTGCTCAAATCTCACCACATTACGGGTCCTGACACCCTCAGTGATGAACTCGTCAATCAGACCCTAACGAAACTCTGCCCAAGTGGGTGGGTGCGCTCTATATAGTCTGGTCTCCATATGCCTAGAAAACCACATCTAGGCCTTCCCCTTAAGTAACAAACCCACCAACTCAACTTATCTCAGCTTAGAACAAGGTAGTCTCCTAACTACCTTCTCTACCTCCTCCAGAAAGTCAATAGGATCTGTACCTTTGTCCCCTCTGAACTCTGGTAAGTTTAGCTTCAGAAAGCTAAACATGGAGACTCTGCCCTCCTCTATCTCTCTCCTGCCTCCTTGTGTAGCTGGCTCCTTCTGAGCCCTCACTGGCTGCACAGGAGCCGATGCCACTATCTCAGGTACCACTAGTGGCTATACTATTGCAGGAGCAGGTGGTGGCTGTGCCTGCTATCTCTCCCTCCTAATCTCTGCCATCTCCCTACTCAGCTCCATCAAACCCCTCATCTCTACCCTTTAAGGGTCATCTCCCCTCGCTGAGTCCTCTGAAGTCCGTCGAGATCGAGACAGACCCTCTGATACACTAACTTCCCTCACTAGGGACTCATTGGAGTCAACCTCAGCTTCCCTGGTGTCTCTGTCTCTGTTGTCAAACAACTCTATAATCTATCAGAAAAATACATAAACGGTGTATAGCATATCTGGCTACAATGGTTGATACAGCAGGGGTACCCAGTGAAATAGAGCAGATACCAATGGTAAGGGAATTTACAGATGTGTTTCCGGATGATCTTCCTGGACTGCCACCAGAAAGGGAGATCGAGTTTGAAATTGAAGTTTACCCTGGTACAGATCCTATATCCATCCCACCATATAGGATGGCACAGTCAGAGCTGAAAGAGTTGAAGAAGCAGTTACAGGAAC
>CANXYC010518622.1:0-48818 GCA_948193065.1 Aleurites moluccanus
TACCCTAGCTGGGAAGGGTTTGGTCCCGGTCATAAGGTATGATCCGCCTTATGTTTATATTGTTCCCTGATATGGATGATTAGGACCTACATGGTCCAACGTATTTGACTGGAGACTGTATGATTTCTTTTCCTACAGTCCATCCCACTATCTGTCATTCCACATATATGAAATCATATTATATGATATTGTTGTATCCTATTGATGATACCTTGTGAACTTGATATTATTCAGTTCTTGATTATATTCGATTGATATCCTTATTGCCTGACCCAATTGTTATTGCGATACATGTAAATTTACTGAGTATCATCTATACCCATTGCTTATTGTTTACCCCCTTTCAGGAGAGGATTAGAGTTGCAGAATTCAGACTTCCGTTTCTTTGAGAATTTTGCAACAGATATCTGATGTACATTCCAGATACTTATTTTGTATAACAATTGTATTTTGGTGTTCATAATCTAGCTGCTCCATGGGTATGTACAGGTTAGCTAGGAAATGAACATGTATCTAAATAAGGATAGTATGATATGGATAATATATATATATATATATATATATATATATATATATATTATGATTGATATAATCCTGTGGGTATTATTAATACAGTTAATTGAGAATATATGACAGGTTGTGATTGATAATGAATAAATAGAAATTGTATACATGCATATTGTATTGATAAGATTGATATGGTTGATATTGGGTTCTACGGGTGTCGGTCGCCATTGGCATCTCCCGTGCCCTAAAACTGTGGCGGCTCGTGAGAGCGGGTCGTAACAATAAGTATCTGAACTATTCTCACCCTCTGATACGGGAACATTTTGATCCCGATGCATTTGTTTGGGCATTTGGGATGAATATTTTCGATTTGGTTGAGTGCAGGAAAAGAAATGTAACTGAAATCTACCACTACTGGCGGGAAAGGAATGTAGACCGGACACTTTGGAAACTTGGGACTCTACCACCTGGTCTTTTGACTTTCTAAGGGTTGACAGAGCCATTAGATCCCTCATGGCACGTGTTGGGTTGGGGTACACAAATATTGATCCTCACTTGATAGAGAAGGGGGTAGTGTTGCACTACAATGGAAACGCAAAGCCATGGTTGAAGATTAGGATGGAAAAGTACAAGCCTCTTTGGGAGAAGTATGTAATTTTTTCTCATCCTTCATTGAAACAGTGCAATTTTCATTGATTTCAGATATGGGAAGGTTCAGATTCTCCGGGTGCATAAGAATATCTAAATTACTGCCGTCAAGTATGCTTGGACAATTTTTACAAGATCAAGCGACGCTGATGGTTGTAAAAGTGCCTGTTGTAGCATAGAATGCTTCTTTCACATCAATTATTGATGATTATCTATCAACCAAGATTTTTTAGTCGACTGAGCTGTAACCAGTACTTATCCTCTGCAGTTTTACTTCTTCTTCTCTCCGTTCTCAACCTTTTCCTAAAGTTTTAATCCTTATGACCAGTTCTTAAGAATGTGCTTAGATTCTATCAGAGTTTATTCTAGACATTAGATGTTTCATGATTGTTTTGACTCAATAATGTTAATGTTCTGTGTCTTCTTTTTACTACTCAAGGAACTAGTGGTTTCTTTTTTATTGTGACCGAGGGTGTTAACTTTGGGATGCAAATCAGATAAAAACAAGAAAATGCCCTCATTAGCCATATACATTTTAGGTTTAGGTTTATTTAAAATGGTCTGAACGTTGATCTATTAGACCAGGGGCACCAGGCTTTGAGGAGTTCAAAAGATTCCTCTTAATTGCAGGGGAAATTTGATTCCTAGAATAACAAAGTCTAGATGCTAAATTGTATCATGTTCAGTAAATGGCCTTTCTTTCTTCAGCCTGAAATAAGTACTGGGTTTTCATGGGATATGACTCTACTATAACAATAGCCTCTGTCAATATCAGCCTTACAAAGACACATTGACTAAAGGCTAAAGCCTCAGCTCTCAGTCCTTTCTGGCAAATGTCAAGATTGAGAACTGATTCTTCCATCTTCCTCCTCTTGATTCTTGAATCTCCGAGTCAAGAATTAATGGAAGAATGTTTTTAGCTAGGTGGGAGAAGCCCATGAAGACCACTTGTAACTAATGCCAAATGCCGGCAAGCAGAATACTTAAAACTCTCCTACTTCCCACAGGTCTCTCAGAAAATCCAACAGAACTGAAACTCACTTCCAACACTACCCTTTGCCTTTGTAATCCAAAAACTAAAATGGGAAAACATAGACTGACTGAAGAGGACAGTTAAGTAATTTCAAGCTACCCATAATCCGCCGGCCATTTGTATATCTATTTTGCCGCCACTTTCAAAATGTTTGTTTTTCCTCGAAATCATTTTCAAAACAAACAAATAACTCCCAAATCTCCATTATAACAACCTCTCTCTCTCTCTCTCTCTCTCTCTCTCTTTCTATCTCTCCCTCTGAAAGAAACCATGAAAAGTGACACTGACCCTTTGTTCTCAGATCAATCTCACAAGCCCAGAAAGCCAAAATCCCGTGGAGTAAGCTCTAGATTTCTTTCGCCAACCCGAAATTTACAAGATAATGGTATCCCATCTCCGACTTCAAGTCAAGCTTCCTCACCACTTCGTAATAAATCCACCGATACCAGGAAGCACCGAAGTGTTGAAGACTCAGGATTCATTCAAGGCCTTTGGCCTTCATCATCCCCTTCACATTCATCATCAAACAACAAAAATCTGGGCACTCTTGGTGATCATCTTGGAAATGAAAGACTCAGAGATTTCCTGGAAAGGAAAAAAGATAAGAAATTTGCCAATAATAATAATAGAAATGTGGCCTCCCTTAGTAGGCAAAGAAGTTGCTCTGAGCATAGTAGATTTGAAAATGAAAAAGAGAAAAAGAAAGAGAAAGGAAGTATAAAAGAAAATCACAGACCACTTGGAGGGTCTATGAGATATACTGGGAAATTTCACTTCCCAGGAAAATCTTCTTCTTCTTCTTCTTCTTCTTCTTCTTCATCATCATCATCCTCATCGTTCTCAAATAATACATTGTCTAACAATAATGATTTTATGCCAGGAAGATCATCAGTTGATGAAAATGCACTGTTTAGAAACTCTAAAAATGTTGGTGCATATCACCGAAAATCAGATTCTTTTATTGATAATGTTGATGCAGAATCTGAGGGCAGAAAAAATCATTCTGCCATAGATTGTGCTTCTCCAGCTGCAGGGAAAAATTCAAGAAAATCTGGTATAGAGGTATCTTCGAAATATTCACAGGATATCCCCACAAGGTTTAAAAGAGGCACATCAGATTCTAATATTCAACATCCTGTATCACTTGACGCTTCTCCGAAAATGAAGAAATTTACAATAAAAAATGCAATTAAAAGGGCCAATTCTCTTACTGGTTATGGGAATGCCACTTCACAATGGGCCTTGTCACCAGGGCGATCAGGATCACCACCAATGTCTGTAGAAAGCAAGGAAAGGCTAATGTCCTTTTCGAGTTTGAAACCGCCATCAAGTCCCTCTAGGTCTAAGGGTGTGGAGAAATTGCTGAATTTGGGGTTAGATTTGTTGAAGGGTAAGAAATATTTTTCATCTAGTTCATTGGTGATGGGATCTGGGAATGTGGAGAACATTCATCAGCTGAGACTGCTTCATAATCTGGTGATGCAGTGGCAATATGCAAATGCTAGAGCTGATGCTATGAATGGTAACAGAAATAAACAAGTCGAGGTATGTGTGATTAACTTTTTGTAATTAAGATATGATGGTTAATTAGCAAATGCGTAATTCTTGACTTCTGGTCTATAAACCTGCAAATTTGAAAAGCTTACTTATTTGCTGAACTGAGCAAGAAACCATGGACTTATCGATTATCTTATAATCTAACAACCCAACAGTTATGCTATCCGATACATGATGAGAAAATCTAAGTGTCTGTTATATATTATTGTTGCCCAGTCTCAAACTGTGACAAATGAAGTTGAGAGTCTAGCTACCGATGGTTGTCCTATATTGGAACACAGAAAGAACAGAGAGAAAAGAAGTCGGTGAAAATGAGTTAGATTAAAAAATAATCGGAAGTAATTCTAAATGCGATAATAATTGTTTTTAGATCATTTTATCTTTTGGCTGTTTATGGTTGAAGGAAAATAAAAATACTCCAATTCTTGCAATTCTTCAATCATCCTGCTTTGCGAACCCCAAAAACCAATTCCAAACCACTGCTACATTTACAATGTATCGTACATTAACAACTTGCAGTCACAATCCTTACCAATAGAAGTTGGAGTCTGGAATAACTTGCTCTGATGCTTTTTTGCAGAATAATTTGTTATATGCATTGGATAGTCTTGCAAATTTGCAACGCTCTGTGCTGCTTAAGAAATTACAGTTTCAGAAAGAAAAGTTTGAGATGAAGCTGGACTTTGTGCTCAATTCTCAAGTCAGTACCAAATCTCATTGGATATGACTGACCAATGCTTGAGTGGAAAATATCAGCTCTACTGTAATATCATTATATTGACAGTAACTTGTGCAGATTAAACAACTGGAAGCTTGAGGAGATATGGAAAGGAAGCACTTATCAGCAGTTTTGAAGACAAAAGAGTGCCTGCATTCTGTTGTTTGTGGAATACCCCTTGTCGAAGGTGCTAAGGTAAGCCTGGTAAAAGATATTAACAGAGGAATAAAAAGAAGAGTCTAGTCTGTCTTTTTGACCATGCATAAAGTAATTTTACTAACAGAACTAACATTTTAGGTGGATCCACAAATGACTTCAATTGCACTTCGACAAGCATCAGATCTCACAGCTTCTATCAAGTCAGCAGCAAATAAGTTTTCGCCTTTGGTAAGCAGCAGTTGTCAAATTAAATAAATACCACTGTTTGATGCCTTGGTTCCTGAAGTAAACTAACCTTGAAATTGTTTCATCATCAGACTGAGAAGAGTGCTACATTACTTTCACAACTAGCAGAAGTGGTTTCACAAGAAAAGTTACTGTTAGAGAAGTGCCTAGAACTTGAACAGACAGTATCCATGTTAGAGGTAAAAATTTCAGGCTCTTTTATTCATCTACAATCTAAAATGACGACATTAGAGAAGTTAAAAATCAGTGTTTTACTTATAATTGTTTGGACAGATTGAAGAAAGGAGTTTGAAGTGCTATGTAATCCAGTTAAATTCATGGCGGGAGCAGCAGCAAGAAGTTCCTTTATAAATAGGCAGTCTTAGGTGTTGGGCAGGTTCAACTGATTAAAGGGAATAGGACATGATTAGCAGATTGTGCTTATGTTGTTGAATAAGAGCAAATAATATTTAATTTATTGGTTTATCTTCCACATTTAATGAAGATATGGAAATTAGCGCGTTTGGTCGTTTCTAGGCAGCGGCAAATTCTCTAAAAATAAAAGAGTAGGAACGGCATGTCGTCTGAATTCAATGTATATTAAAAAATGAGTGAGATTTAAGAGAAGGAAATGAAATATTAAAATAAGTGAAAGAAGGGTATGAATGAATAAGAATTGATTAATAATAAATCATCCATTAATAAAATGAGCATTTAAAAGTTAAATCTCATTTACATTATAAAAAACTTTCTATATAACTAAAAAATAGAAAAAGCCTCAGTTGCTTTGGAATTTTTGACCAACCAACTAATGCGACGTCGTTTCTCTAGTATTAGTCCAATAATCATTTCCTATATCTGATCCACTGACTTAGTCCCACTGAGTCCCGCCCTCCTCCGTCTCTCTCACAATTCTCTAATCGCCGGAAGCTATGGCTACTTTAGCAGCGGCTGCAGCTCGTCAAGCAGCTATTCTTTCCCGAATTTCTTCTCCCAAAACCTCCGCTCAAGCCGCCTCCCTCATCCACCGCCGCGCCCTCGCCGGTGCTGCTGGTAAGCTGCGCAGACACATTTTTGTACACGTTATTTATATTGTGTAGTTCGTATGTGTGTGTGTGTGTGTGTGTGTGTGTGTATAAAGGATTTAGACATTTATTTCTGTCAAGAGTTCCGGATTCCCGATTTCAGTTGCTGTAGATCGGAGATCGAAGATGCAATTTGTGCTTGCAGTCTCAGTTTGGACGCCGATAATTTTGAGATGAGAGCAAGTGAAAGCGATACGTCCTCTTTCTTAATTGTAATTAAAGTAGTTAAAAAAAATCCAATCTTTAATCGAGGTTAAGGACATCTTCAATTATTGTTAGATGCATAGATTGCACCTCTAATCTTCCTATTGTTGGTATTCATAACTCAACTTTTTTCACAGTGACAGCATGAAGTGAAATTTTGTATTTTGTTGTTAAAATTAATTTGTGTTTCATGCTAGTGCCTTATTGGCTATTGGTGTGCTCTTTGGTGAATGAAAGATTCAATTTTGTTTCATGATAATCCTGTTCTTTGGTTTAACTCTTGATTTCTTTTCACAATTATGGCAGATCACCATGGGCCTCCAAAGGTTAACTGTTGGAAAGACCCTATGAACCCGGCTCAGTGGAAGGAAGAGCATGTGAGTCTTACATTCTCTTTTTCTTTTAAATTTCTGGTGTTACTAAATTTTATTCAGTTGAGGTAACACTCTCAGTCAGTATTTTTTTTTTTCTCAAATCTTTACATTTCCCTGGGAAATGAGAGCATTGTTGGTCATTTGCTCAGAACTTCTAAGAAATTCTTTGTTGTCCATAAATGCAACAGAGTTTGATCAATGAACTACTGCAACGGCAATTTACACATAATGAACTACTGTAACGGCAATTTACACATAGGAAATTTTCTCAACTATTACTGGATATTCTGCTTTTGCAGTTTGTAATTGTCTCTTTATCTGGTTGGGGTCTACTCTTCTTCGGTGGATACAAGTTCTCTACTAGAGGCAAGGGCAAAAAGGAAGAGGTACCTTTTGTATATTTTTGTATATGCTTTCTTGCATAATCTGGCGTTGTCATTTTGGCTGGTGCAATAGAGTAATTGTTCTTCTTTAGTAACTGTTTGGTATACATTCGATCTTAATGTGATGGTTGTCTTTGTAATTTTTAGACCCCGCTCCTTTCTTTGGCTCTAATTTAATCATGGTTCCATGTTGAGTCCAGCATATTAATTACATGTATTGGATTTTTATGCTTAGTAAAAGGTTATTGCTTTCCAAATGCATATACCAAACAAGGAGCAATGGCATTCTCATTAAGAAAATAAATTAAATAGCTTAATGCTTTTGCATGCACATACTAAACAATAAGGAACATTGACATTCTCATTAACAAAATAAAATAAATAGCTTACTGCCTGTAGTCATTTACGACCATGCTTCTCAAAAAAAGGTTTCTACATCTGTAATTAAGCATTTAGGAATGTCATCATGGAGATAATAACTTGGTAAGTATTTTGTGAACAAAGGCATGTTATCAGAAAATGGTATATTTGCCTCACATGCCAGGTATCTGTCTTATCAACCTTAGCATGGAAGTTGCTGCCCATCCTAATCGAATTGCTAATTTTTTTTTAGCTAATTTTTGTTGTGATATTCTGAGATTAGAGAAAAATGATTATGGCTTTTTTCCAACACTTCATTTTCTGTTGGTAGAAACTGGTAGAAGCAGTTCACTGAGGTTTGGAGCTTTGAGTCATCCCGCAGAGACATTCCTTTTAATAAAGTGTTTGGTTTGAATCACATGTCTTGGAATTTCATTTTAATTATTTCAGATTACTCTGTTAACCAGTTTGTGATCTATTTTATTGTAGAATGATGGATGGTTAAACTGAAAAAACTGAATTGCTTTTTGGGAAGCAAAAGTTCTTTTCATTTGCTTATCCTTTCTGTAGTTACTCTGATCATTTGATCCGTTACCTTTTATATTCTAATAAAATGAAATCATCTTTCTTAAGGTTTATATTCAATTGATGGACAAAAGAACTTATATTTTACTTGTTTTTTGTCTACAACAGATGATAAACTTCAATTGTGAAGAAATAACCATTTGCTTTACTCATTGCCTATTTCCATTCGTTGCTATTATTGCTTCTAATTATCCCCTGAACATTTTTCCTCTTTTCGCTTCTGGCTAAAGGGACCAACTTTAGATTTGAGGATGTGCGCTGGATATGTTAATTGGGCAAAATATAAATGAATATTGCTCTTCAGATGTGATTAATGGTGTTATTTCTCAATGAGTGATGTAGTAGGCATGTTATTGGCAGAAAGTTTATGTTTTTAGAATTGATGGTGTGATTTTTCAGGCATCCCTTATAGCCATTTATTTGCAGCTACTAGCTAAGGGCTTATATTCTTTCACAAAGGAGGATTGCTTTATACTGTGGACGCCTGCACTAGTCACTAGGGCTTTGGAAAGTCAATAAATAAATTAAAATATTTGAAATTAACCTTGGCATTGATAAGAAATATAGACGACAGTGTCCAGAGAGAACTTGTGGAAAAGAAAGAGAAATACAAGCATCTGAACTCTTTTGCCAATTGCGTGGCCAGTCGACAGTCGGATGCTCAATTTTTAAGTCGTTAAGTTGAAAATGTGTTAAATGCCAATGATTAGAGTGGCCAGTAATAATCGGTGCTAAATCTTGTGCCTTGGTTCTTTCACCTTCATAAGGCTAGGAAAATTGTACAAAACCTCCCTGAATAGGTGTTTTGCTCCCTATAAGCATTTCCCATTTGCTAACTAGTCCCTAAAAGTCCTCTACTGGAAAAGACAATCCATTATGTTTCCATTTAGTTCAGACATCAAAACAAATGCAACAACTAAATGCTCTAATGTGCAAGCAAAATAGCATAAAAGTTATTAATTAGCTAGAAGACTCGTCTGATTCCTCTTTGTACTCTGTCTTCTTCCAAATTTGAAACTGATTCACTGAAAAGGTCTCCTGTGGATTCATCTGTCTCTCTTTCTATATCTTGAGCCTGTATTTCTCGTGGCCTTTCATCCTTGCTAGCAATATTCATTTGTTCAGCACTGCTTTGTATGTTTATATTTCTGTTGTTTCTGCTTTCTTCAGTGCCTCTAATTTGCCCATGTGTCAACATATGCCCATCCTGAGATACATAGTATCTTTTTGACATCCCGTGCACTTTCTCTAAATGGTAACTTGTACCATCTGTGGCAGGTTTGCTTTTCATATTTTCAGAGTTGTTAGGGTTTGTAGGTTCTAGTAATTTGACATAAGAAAAATCCCCTTTATTTGTTACTTCCAGTCCGTTATTTCCACTCATTACTCTCTTGCTGCCTGCTTTTTCCTCATTAGAGGATTTTGCGGCTTCTCTATCAACCCTTCCTGATCGCTAGGAGAAAAGGTTTTGGTTCTCAGGCCAACAGCTCCATTTTTTTCAGAACCTTTACTGTTCTCCAAGATCCCGTTCCGAACAAGTATTCTCCATGGCTTTCCTTTTGCATGTTTTTCCTTCACCCTAGAATAGGAACTTCTCGTGCTGTTGGTCATTTCCAATTTCACTGCACCCTTGAAAGTCACTTGATCTTGGACTTCTTGTTGAGAACTTATCAGCCCCATCTGCTCATCTCTGGCAACTTTATGCCCTTCAGTATCCGCTGCTCTCACATTGTGATCAGCATTGCCAGTTTGTGACACTTTCCCAACTGTGCTGACAATTGTCTCAGTTGCAGCTGCAATATTATTTTCCTCTCCAGCATCTGAAGCACCATTATCTTGACAACTTTCCATTTTATTTCCTTGAACATTCTCAACAGTCCCTTTTCCAGCTGCACCTTCAGTTCTAAGACCTTCAAGTGAATTGTCAAGCATCTTTAACTGTTCTTCTCTGGACATTCCCCTAGTAACAATAATGCCATCTTTATGATAGTGGTGGATTCATTATCACCTGCATTTTCTGTTGCTGAATTCACACCAATTTTTTGGTTTGTAGATTCATGTAGTTCACCCTTTTCTTAACTCTCACTAATTTCTATGTTATCCTTAGGAGCCAAAAAATTATGTATATTAATTATTAAATATAGAAAAACTCTCTCCCTTATATATATATAAGAAATTAAAAAAAAAAAAATTAAACTCTCTCTATATATAACATACCATATTAATAAAAGGAAACATATAGTACAAATTAAGAAAAAGGAAATCTGATTTTTTAAAAAATAATATTCAAAATTCAAAAATTGATGCTAATAAAATATAAAAAAGCCAAAAAAAAATTTCAATAGAGTTTTTTTTTTTTTTTAGTTTTTTGTTATATGTTTCTTCACTTTCTTTTTAATTTGTGTTATATAGATTTATTGTTATAATTTGGTGTTATATATTTATGGAGATTTTTTTTTTATTTGGTAATAATTTATAATACAAATTAAAAAATCTGATATTTAAAAAAATAATATTTTAAATTAAAAAAATTGATATTAATAAAATAAAAAATTTTAAAAATTTTATTCTCATATAATTTCGTTATGAATATCAATTCTGATATGATAATAAAATTTAAAACTGTCCCAAAATAATTTTTTATATAATTTAGTTCAAAAATAATCAAACATTTATTAAAGTTTTTAATTTTAAAAATTTCCAATTTAATTATTCTGTTGAATTTGAAAATTCAAAGATTACGACCTTAAATTAAAATTTCAACAACTTTTAGCCGCGAGAAATTCAATTTCTCTTTAAAAGGAACCGATAAATAAAAAAACAAAATGAAATAAATCAATTTTGGGCCTGAAGCCCATCAAACAAGACTTAATCAATTGTATATGAATCAAGAAGTATCAGCCGCTGAAAGCCATTATCTCGCATGGTGTTCTCTGCTGGTGGCGGCTGCTGCTGCTGCTGCGACATATACACACAACGAAGCATTTAGCCCCCAATTTATTCTCTTTAACTAACTAAATCTTGGAAACCGATCTTCTATTTTCAAAGTTCATCGAAATTTTTAGATTTTGTATGTTCTATTTGCAAAAGGAAAAAAGTAAAATCCTTTCATGGAGCCGCGGTTTCAGTCTAACTCCATTCAGGATATTTTAGAATCCTCACTGAATCTAGAGGTAAGGTTATGAGGAAGGCTACAATCATGGTCTAGTCGCAGGAAAAGAGGAGGCTAGGCAAGTGGGGCGCAATACTGGCTTCGAGGTTGGCGAGGAACTCGGCTTCTACGGGGGCTGTCTCGACGTATGGAACTCGGCCAATCTGATTGACCTGACTGGATTCTCGGTCCGTGTGCAAAAGTCCATTAACCAAACGGAAGAGTTGATCGATAAGTATCAATGCTGAGGATGAGAGTGTACAGGAAATCATAGATAATTTGAGGTTGAAGTTTCGGGTTATAAGGGTCTGGGTGTGAAATTGGAATATAATAGGTACCCTAAACCCAAGGAGGTTGAGTTTTGAGGAGTTCTTTGAAGGATATGGGGTATATTTGGTATCTCTTGTAGAACTTGCTACTATACTTGTTCTCTTTTGTCTAGTTATCTGATTCTCAATTTTGCTTTTATTTGGACCTCTTTGCCGGGATTGTAATTTGATACCTATATTTTAGAGAAATTTCAGCTTAAACTAAGCTTCACCTAACACTTTATTTAGCTTCTCAATTCATCTACAAAGCATCTTCATGACAACAAGAATGATAAAGCTATTGTGACAGCCCAAGTGTCACAGCAGCTAATAGTAACCTTCTCTGTCTCCTTATTTACGTGGCTACGTCGCATATGGGAGTTGTTCAATGCTGACTCGTACTCATTTGAGACATTTATTTATGCCTTGTATATACAAGAGGAACCCATTTCAGAAAAGGCAAGAAGAGCAAAGAGGAAGCAATGGATTTTAATTCAAGTTGTAAGGTAACTAATACCAACTCTAATAAATTTGTTCTATATATGTCTCTTGGCCCTTAATTTGCTGTTCTCTTGCATGTCTATTGTTATAATTGAAATTATAATACAATTTTATTTTCTTATGTTTCTTCTTTTATATAATCTTTGTTAATTTTCATCAATACCCTTTTCAAGATTAGAGAATTTGGCTTCGAATGTTGGTCATAAATAGGAATATCTTCAACTTCCTCTTCTGAATAAGCTACCAACAATCTCTCCTCTTGGAATCAATACTTCGTGGCCATTCTTTTTCATTTTCCTTTCTCTGTGTTTTACTTCTTGCATGCAAGATCAATCAATTTTTATTTCTTGCTCTTAAGCGTTTGCCTATAACCAAGAAAAACATTGATCAAACAACTTTAGATCATAGAAAAAAGCATGGGAAAACCTTAGATCATAATGTACCTTCCTTGAACTTGTCACCTTATTTTTGGTTAAGTTCGATCAAATGAAAGGATAAGATATTAAGATCATATGGAAGGATCTTTAAATTGGATCGCTTTTTATTTTTATTTGAAAACAGACTTTATTTTTCACAAATAAAAAGGGACTAAATTTCATTTCTTGATGCATTTGCAGTGTCAATATTTCTGTATGAGCAGCACACCCAACAGGAAAGGCCTTGGACACCATAAGGCGAGAGCTGGGTTACTACAGGCCTAATTCCATGGGAAACCAATGGGCCGGATGGACCATGCCTGAAATTCTGCCGGAAAAGCCTGATGAAGGGCCACAGCAAGTGTCTCCGGCTACAGGGATCACAATGATAGGGGCTCCCTCGTGGGTAGCATTATACAACGTGCTCATAATGTGTGCTGATGTGTCTGTTGTTCGACGGATTGCCTGGATGGCGAGTCCTCGTGGTGGTGGGCTCCCGATGGTGCAAACAGTAGCGCTGGTTCATGGTGAGGATTCAACTGAGATAGCTTGCATGCTTTTGGAGCCCAATCAGATTGGAGCAGACAAGGTCCAAAGCCGGATTAAGATGCTAGCAGCTGAAAAAGGGCTGGATGTATAGAAGGGATATTTCACTGATATGTCACCAGAAATGATTGTTGAAAAGTGCTTGAATCTAATCTCAGCCAGTAGAGACTGATCAAACATTTGTTTTGTTTGGACATTTATTTAACTGTATCAATAAATCTGCCCAGTTTCAGCAGACATTTAGTCGTTGCTTGGGCTTAACTTGAGTAGTTATGGGGCAAAAGGGGCTTGAAAGTATACACTAAAAGGGCTTTTTCAGGGGATAATTGAAATACTAACCAGAAATAACATCTCCCTCCCAGTTCTGATTACCAGGATGAAATGTGTATTGAGAAGCAACAATCAGATTAGCTGCTTCCTAGCTTTCTTGAAAGTCCTTGCTATAACAACAGAAATAGCTTTGACAGAGACCTGAAATCTTTCATGGATATGGGGAGATGTCATACGTCTTTCCATGTTCCAATCATTGAAAAAAAAAATGAAACAAACATATAATAAACAAAATAACTGAATTGGGTAGATTGAAAACTGTGCCGCTAAACATTTTTACTTTTTCAATTTTAGTGTTACATTGATATAGGGCGAAGAAAAAAAAATTTCCAGCAATCTACATCAGCTGTATAATCTATGAACATAACAATTTACACTTGGGAGTTTATCAAAATTTACCTCCTATCACGAACACTGCTTTTTTCGAAAATCTTCAGATAACAATGTTTGAAACAATTGTTGCAATCTTTCAGCACCAGGACCTGGCCTAAACACTGAATAATTTCCATGCACAGAGCATGGATCAGCACGACCATCTGAGCTGCCAATACACCATGCTCCAGATGAAAACCGGCTTGTACGGCCCAGAAGCTCTTTGTCAATCTTGTCTAAAACAGGATCATCCCTGGCAAATTTACGAGCAAATGGAGCCTTGCTTTTAACCATTTTGTCAAAATCTTTCATGGTCAAAGAGATGGGATGTTGCTTTGGAGGAGTGTCCCAAGCAATATAGTGAAGATCATGGCTTATTGCTGTGCTTCGGAATTCGTCAGTGTTGCAAATAAGAGTATGGAAGTATCCTTCTGGAGAGGAAATGAAATTTGTGTAGTACATTAGGAGAGTTCGTGTAAGGTTATCCCATCCCACTATACTGTATTCTAGAAAGGATCGGGTCAGCATTACCCATGCTGAACCTGTACATCAGAAACAAGGAAAAAGGGCTCAAAATTTCCATCTTCAAACCAAAAGTGTGAAAAAAAAAAAAGAGAGTCACAAAATGTAATCAGATTTGCCAAAGGCCAAAACTAGGGAAGTAATGGTAGGCAAGCATCCATTGGTCAACCAACAGCTTCCCAACCATACAGAGAGCATCCATACCAAGATGTATAGCCCAGGGTAGCAAACCTAAAAATGAGAGGTCCTAAAGACATTTTTCAGGTAAAGTGTTAAGAAAGACGCCTTCACCCACCAAAAACCCTGTAAATAGTAGTAATTGACTCTAGAACTAATAAATTAAGCCACATGCAGTTCTGCAATAACATTTAACTGCAACACAAGATGACAGTGACAGCATGTCAACCGTCATCTGTCATGCTATCACTGCAAGATGGTAAGACATCAGCAAAAGACCCCCCAAGATGCAAGCATTGAATAGCAGCCGAAGGTGCATTTGTGAGAGAGCTGCTTTTGTGAATTGTATCTTTTCAATATGCCACCAGTATGTTTGGTATCCTCGTGACTGCATAGCTGTTCATGTTCATTTCACAACACATAAAAGAGAAACAAGATGCAGAGAGTAGGATGTGGGTTAGCTTTTGTATCTTACTCTATGGAGAATTTGTAGATTACATGAACAGAAGCAATGCAATTCAGAAGAATCAAATATTAGCCTGTACTTTCATATTAGCATGCCAATGAAGCTTAGATAGATTTGCATACCAGTGAACAACTTGAAAGAGGTGGGAAGTGATCGACGTTGAGAAGTCAAAGCAAGGTCAGATTTCTTTGATAAGTAAAGGCCTGGATCAATAATAATTGGTTTCGCCCTTTGGTTCCTGCAGAAAGTTGGAAAATGCAATGTGACCAAATTCAAATTTTTTCCATAAAATATAAGGGGAGCAAAATCTTTAGGGAAATGATGCAGAGTTTTCTTTCACTTACAGTTTCCAACCAGTGATCTGCATATGTTCAATGAAATTAAGATTTCTAGACAAATTTGAGAATACATGAAGTAAATCTGCATAATTAAAACATGTATCAGATTTTAACCATGCAAACAGTATCTGCAAAGAACATAGGGAAGTATAACACAAGGGGAAATGAGGTTCAAGTCCTCCTATAGACAATAATCATATTTTTCAAGGACTTATAAGAATATATGCCATAGCCAAGAAAATAAAATCGACTCAAAAAATACTAATTCATCCTAACCATGCAACTTATTAATAGCGAGTTCACATGATATACAAAGACGAGCTCAGAACAAGACGAAACCATTTGTACAGTAGCACCTCTCTCACGTAAAGCTCCGATCATAGACAGGCATGAGCAATTCAAAAAATCCAACTATGTATTGAATTCATTGTTAATTGTTTAAATATGCTAAATTTTGACCAATGTTTCAGCATACAGAAAGAAAACTAATAGTGAGAAAGTATTTCAAGACTAGATTGCTTAATCAAACTGGAAAGGTCTTAGGATTCAACTTCTGACTTTATCATACCATCTTGAATCAATCACACTTTATTGGCAGGTTCTAAGAATGCTTAGGAGAGAATTACAATGATAATTATCTTGCAGACTTCAGATTCCAATTACATTTTGATGACAAGGCTCTACCTATTATACACTGAATTAGAAGGGCCAGATAACATTGTTCTAGTTTATATGGTTTAACCCATTCCAAATCAAACTTGGCAAAGCCAACATGTGGTAACGGCTTTTTTTTTTTTTTAACTAACAGTTCAAAGTGAGGAGAAAAGGAACTTAATTTTTTCTCACATATAACTCAATAAAAGTGAGTGGGATAACAAATTAATCATTACTAGGTGATGACAATTTCTAAAATCAAGGTACAGCGAATTATCTCTCAAGTATAACCAGTCCCAGGTAACTGACTGACTGACAGACAAATTCAATGAGACCATAAAGCACTCCGGAATCAACTTAGTTTTGGACAAGTCTCCTTATACAATGAATTTCAGCAGATATTTTCTCTTTTTTAGAGAATTTCTCTGATCCTCAAATGCATAAGTTTGCTGCTCCTCATTATAAGTGCCCCTCCAGTGTTCAAGGAAGAATACTGAACATATAGGAGCTATATTCCCTCCAGCGATGGTATTAAACTATCTTGGCACCACGAGTATGTCCCATCAAACTGCTTTCATTCTTTATATATCCATGTAACTCATAAAAACATTGAAGCCTGATGGTACAAACATGATTTCCAACATATAATAGAATTTTGGATATCCGGGTCGGGTCCGCCCATAATGGGAAACCCGAACAATGGGAATTGGATAACTGCCTATTGGAAGTTAATGAATTAAACAAAAGATAACTTCTCACTTAGGGAAAAGTTATCTGCACGTAAAAAAAAATAAAAATAAAAAGGATATAGAAAATCTCTTCCATCAATTAATCTCTTCGCAAACAAGAAAAAGAAATGAAATTTAGGTTATGGAATTAATTGAGTTTTCATTGGGTGATTCTCAATTGATCAATAACTCCGTCTACGAATGATCCGCTTCCGCAAAGGAGAAACACATAAGTTTTTTTTTTTTTTTTTTTCCATCTTTCAAGAATGTTGTAGAGAAACTCATACATGGTAAAACAAAACTGGAACATCTATTTAACTTAATGGTAAAATATGTGCAATTCCAAGAGATTGAAAACCAGATGATGAATCAATTATGCTAACCTTGTGAATTTCCCAATTAAAGTACGGTTACTCTTTTATTTAGAAGCATACAGGAAGTAGAACCTAATTGATTTATGGTTCAAGAGCTTAGAATTAAGGTAGCATTTTCAAGACCTGCAAGTAAAAAAGTGGTATTTACAAGGATTTAACACGAGAAATATGATCAGCATGGGAGGTGCAGTAGAATCCAAATACCACATTCAAATCAGAGAAGATCAATGTGATAAATTTGCAAAACTGAACCCAGATTCTGCTTAACTGACCTATGATTAGTTTTTTAAGAGAATAGTTCCCCACCAATATAATGCCTCTAACCTTATTATCACATTAGCAAACCATACCCAATGGAATAAGAAAAGGCTCATCAGCATTCCCCATGTACATAACTAGTAACTATTTGAGGCAATTAGGATGCAAGTAAAATCCATCACATACTTAAAATGACCACCTCAATTTTTATCTGCATGATTCACAGACTTCCAAAAGCAATGGAAATTTTGCCATTTATTATGGTTAAGCATTCTCAAAACAGTTGAGATTTATTATTTTACTATTGTCCCAAAACAATAGTTCACCTCTGTTCAATAAGAAAACAAGTGAATAATTTTTTCTTAATGCAATCAGCATATTAGCATTCATTCATACGATCAACGCATTAAAAAAAAAAATTCATCGCATGACAAGAGAACAATAAAAAAAAATAACAGAAGAGAAACAACAACTCCAAACATCCAGTACTAACCATCTTGTGTCACTAGAGGATAATCAGAAGCACTGAGGTTAATAAACCAGTCCCACTCCAAGCTCTCCCTCAACATGATTGCAATTGCTTGAAGCGTAGAGGCTATCATAGTTGGCCCCTTATAGGTCACCAAATTTGATTGTGCCATTACACGTACATTCCCAACTTCTGAAAATGTGGGATCATTCTTCACAGATATGCCTAACTCCAACCTTTCACGAGGAGGTGCCTCAAGATCCAAATGTAAAATATACTGATTTCTTGGATGATATACTGCTTGCAAGGTCCTCATCATTCTACGACTATCGCCCTTTGTCCCTGAAATGAGATAAGCTAATCTAGGTGCATCCAATTTTGAATACCCACTCATGTTAAAAGATTTCTTCAAATCGGATTCTACAAAATAGTCACTTGACTCGTCTGATCTGGAAAATGAAATAATGTCAAACGGCAACTGATCTCCACCATTAGGAGAAGTAAATAGCCCAAAAGTCGCTGACAAAAACAGAGTCAAAGATACAAGGAGGCTTGCAAAGAATGGAATAAGCCATTTTCTATCACTGAACATCCTTCCAGAGTGGGAATTGACATTTTTTCTCATACTCATTAATGGGTTTTTCATGGACACCAATTCTCCTAATATCTGAAAAGAACTATCTCAGAAACCCAAAAATGCTAACAAGCAAAGCGGAACCCGGCAATATAGTGAAGAGAGAAGAGCCAAAAAGAAGCAAGGAGGTTCTATAACAGAACCAAAGTCTCCTTTTTAGGTATATGAATAACATCCAAGCTAAGACTTCGAAGCAAAGATGCATAAATTCGAAATATAATACATAACAATAACCAAAACCCCTAAATTTTCCGGAAAAAAGAGCTGAAACGATCCCATGACAAATCAAAAAGATTTTTCCTTCTTAATTTTAATAGAGGGGAGTTTCAAAGAAGAAGCTGAAAATAGCTTAGTTCAGTAAAGGAAAGATATATATGCAGTCGATAAAAGCATTCAAATGTAACTTTCAATTTGGAAACTTTAGAAAAAAATCTATAAAGCAGTTAGAATTAGCAAACAATAAATAGAAAGTGGGTTTTGCTCTAAGCTGCCCCAGATCTAAAGCTAATTAAAAGGGGAGAGAGAGAGAGAGAGAGAAACAAATGCTTAGAGCGTAAGTTTCAAATACTTGAAAAAGAAGAGAGTTGTAACAAGGGAAAAACAAACAATAAAGAGGAAGAAATGGGATTAGAGATGTTTACTAAATTTGAAAACAAGGAGAAAAACGAAGAAAAGGCAGGTCTTTTACACACAGATTCAAAGGTCGGAGCTGAATCAGCTGATTTTATTCGTTGTGTGAGAGAGCATAATTTTCAGACCCGCAATTATGGGTGGCATAGGTTGAGTTTCATCGGTTGAAGGGTTACTGTCCAATAAAACTTATATTTTTTTTTTGAAAATTTTTTAAATTAAATTAAATTATTATTATACTTAATCATCATTTTGATTTTGATTTAATTTGACGTAAATGATTTATTAATTTTAAATAAAAATATTTTTTATAAATTATTATTATTTTATTATAAATTAAAATAAATATCAAATAAAATATTAATAATAAAAAATTTCAAAAATATTTTAATATTATACAATATAAAACTTATCTATTTAATTAATTAATATACTCAAAACTTATATTTTCTTAATAATTATATATTTTTTTAACAAATTTTCAAAAATAATATTTTTAAATTTTTAAATTAATATTAAATTAAAAATATGATTATATATAAAATAAAATTAAATATATTTAATTATAATAATAATAAAAAACTATAATATATATATATATATATATATATATATATATATATATATATATATATATATATTTTCGATTTGATTCGATTTAAAATTGAAAAAAATATATTCAAATCACAAATCAAATCAAATTTTTAATTTATTCTATTTTTCAAATCAAATCAAATAAATTATAAAACTATCAATTTTGATTTGGTTGGAATAATTTGACTATCATCCCTATCCGAAATAATCTAAATTAAGTGAAAACATAAAATTACGTATCAGAAATTCAATCGAGGTCAAATCAATCGAATTAAAATTAAATTGAAAATAATTAAATTAATATTATATAATATATAAAATATAAATTTTACTAACTAAATTTATATTTATTATGTATATGCTCAAAAAAATTTTTAATACATATATAGCTAAAATTAACAACAAAATCATAACAATATTTTAACGCTTAATAAGTATAATAGTAAATATATTTCAAAAATTCAATTATTTTTTTTATAAATAATTTAATTTAATTTAATTAAAAATTTATATTATATAATTTATAAGTTAATTAAATTTATTTAATTATTTATTAAAAAATAAATCTCAATATCATTTTAATTATTGTTCAAAATTACATATATATAATGATATAAATATTTTAATTACTTAATACATGAATTTAGTATTATATGTTGATAAGATAGTGTTGATTGTAATATAAAATTTTATTATTTACTATTTATTTAATTTTATTATAATTATTTTTTATTTTATTTTCATAATTCATGCATATAATTGAATGAAAAGATGATTGTTATTTAAATAAATTATTTATTTTCTTACTCTATAAATTATATATTTTTTATAAAAAATATATATACATAAAATTTATTTTAATTGAACATTTAGATATTTAAGTCTCCTTTTAGTTTTTTTTTTTTTTTTTAAATCATATTGCTTGTATATATTTAGTAATTTATAAAAAAAATCAAATTTTAAAATAAATCAATTAAAAAATTTAAATAAATATTTACCTCATATATTATTAATCAAACTTAAAATAAATATGAAAATTCATGAATAAATAAGTCCATTCATTGCGCTAGTGACAAGGTCTTATATGATAAAATTACATATCCAACAAATGTAAAAAAATATAATCCCACATCGTGAAAAACAAATTGAGTATGAAAGGAAAGCCCATATAAAAGAAAATAGAGTACATGATTCAATATTGCATTTGGAGCAATGGTGCAGCTGATGAGGTTCTAAAACTAAGGCGCATCTATTGGCGGTTGAAAACTATTCCCTTCAAAATGGTGTTTTTTTTGACATGAGCTCTTCAAGATCGGTTTCTAATTTTTTCCGTCGAACCAATCAAGCCGATCTAATTGTCAAAACCTTGGGTGAAAAAGAAAGAGAAAAATGAGGTTGATGATGTTTTTTATTTGCTTTTAATTTTTGGAGAAATCCAAAATTTTTTACTGTGTTAGTTAATTGTTGGAGCCAAGACAACAATATAGGGAGTTTCATTAAATAAAATGAATTATTTTCCAAAACATTTATGCATAATAAGAATATTACAATAGTTGTTTGATAAATAATTAAATAAAATCTCTATAAATTAATATCGTTAAAATTCAAAATTTTATTAATTAAAAAATATATTAATTAATCGATAAATTAATAATTTATTAATTTAAAAGGAGTATTTATAATTTCATAAATATATATTTAATCAACTAAAAATTCATTGTATTATAATAATTTTGTAATCAATTTAATATAAATTAAATAAATTGAACAAAAAAAGTATGTGATTAATTAAATATGAATTAATTAAAATAAAAAAATCATCAAATTAAATATGAACTAATTGAAATGAAATAAAAGAATGTGTGATCAACTAAATATTAATTAAATGAATTAAATATAAAAATATTTGATAAATTAAATATGAATTAAATGAAATAAAAAAAAATTACGTAGATATAATTACTTATATTTAAAATATCATTTAGAATATATTTTGATAAAATACATATCATAATCTATTATATATATAATACTAATAAATTATTAATTTATAATATGAATGAGACTATATAATTACGTAAAAAAATTTAGAAAAATATTTTCTGATTAATTTATCTAAATTATTAATTTAATTTATTAGTTCAAGTCGAAATCGTAAAAAATTATTATATAATAGAAATTATTAATTTATTTAGTATTAATTTACAGATATTGTACCGTAAAAAATTATTATATAATAAAAAATATTAATTTATTTAGTATTAATTTACTGATATTGTATTGTAATTAGTTTGAATATTTTAATTATTAAATAAGTGATATATAATACAAGTAAACAAATATATAAATATAAATGACAAAAGTACAAATAAATTTTTAAATTATATTATTTTGCTCTCTTAATTTTTTTTTTATATAATTCAAATAAACTCTTAAAGTTTTTAATTTAACTCAAATAAATTAAATTTAGATGGATATGTTAAACTTCCTTTCAAATTTGACTTATTTGAGACAAATTAAAAAATTTAAGTTTTTATTTATATATTTACCTTTTTTTTCAATTGAACCTTAACTATTTTATTGTTTTTTTTTTTTAAAATTTTCATTACAACATATTTTTTGTATAATTTACTTTAATATATAAACAAAATTATATTTTATATTTTATTTATCTGTTTATAATATAATTTTAATAGTTAAATTTAAATTAATAAGAAAATGAGCAAACTTATTTATCAATTATATTAATATTTAGAGTTAATTTTATTTTATTTATTATAAATATTAAATTAAAATTTTAAATTTGATGAAAAATTATAAAAACTTTCATTTAAAGTACAAAATATAATATTTTAAAAGTTTTAGAAATTTTATAAAAAATATAAGATATGTAATTTAAATATGTTTATTTATTAAATTAAAATATAAAATATAATTTATTTATTTATTAAATTAAAATAGAAAAAAGATATATGTTGTATAATGAAAAATTTAGAAAAAATAGATGATAAAATAGATAATATTAAATTAGAAAGAATAAAGATATAAATAATAAGTCTTTAAATTTGTTAATTTGACTCAAATAAGTTTAATTTAAATAAAAATTTAATCTCTCCATTTAAATTGGACTTATTTGAGCGAAATTAAAAGTTTATGATTTATTTAAGTCAAATTAAAAAATTTTAAGATTTATTTAATCCATAAAAAAAAAAATGATATAATTTAGAGATATATTTATATTTTTGTCCAAATATAAAAAAGAGAGAAAATTATGAAAATGAAGAGATGTTGAGAAGTCCATGTCCAAATTCACCTTTCATATATAAGACCTATTTTTTATATGAATTATGTTTCACTCTTTTCATAAATAGGTGAAAATGTAAAATATATAATGCACCTCTGACCTCTCCCACTATAAATTAGTATAAAACTGCCCCACCCACCTTTGCTTACATGTACCAAAATTAAGTCCGCAACGTTTATGATTATTTTTTTATTTTATCAACCACATTTTTAGTGATTAGTGTTAAATATATTAGAGAAGAAAAATATTTTTATGAGATATTATATTTATTTTTAATAAATTATATAATTAAATAAAAAGTATTAAACTTAATTAATAAAAAATTTAAATTCAAAACTTATAAAAAGTTTAAACTTTTTACTATCTAAACTAGGTGTTTGGATGATTAATATTATGGCTATTGATAGGAATAAAAACTAAATTCATCAAATTAATTAAATTAAATTAAATCGATCAAATTAAATTGAAATCAATTAATTTATAATTTTTTTAATTTGATTTGATTAAAAAATAAAATAAATTAAAATTTAGTTTGATTTACGGTTTGAAATTAATTAAAGTTATATATATATATATATATATATATATATATATATATATATATATATTATCACAATTAAATATATTTAATTTTATTTTATATACAATTACATATTTTTTTAATATAATATTAATTTAGAATTAAAAAAAAATAATTATCCATAAAAATTAACTAAAGATAAATAAAAAAAGTCTAATTTTTGAGAAAAAAATAGAAATTTTAAATGTATTAATTAATGGAATAGATAAATTTTAAGTTGTATAATATTAAATTATTTTTAATTTTTTTTTATTATTGATACAATATCGATATTTTTTCATAAATTTATAATAAAATAATAATAATTTATAAAAAAATATTTAATTTGAAATCGATAAAAAAAAATATTAAAACTGTATTAAAATTGACGATTTAAGAGATGTTTGAATCTATTTAAAATGGATATAAAAAGTCATTTTAAAGTTTAAAAAACGTTAAATGGTTTTTTAAGTATTTAGCAGATTAATTTAAAACGTCGTTTTAAAATTTAAAAATAGAAAAAATTTAAATTAGACATATCAATTTTTTTTAAAACGGTATTTTTAAAATTTTATTTTTAAAAATCCTGTTTATATTCAAATACCCTTTAAACTGTATTAAAATTGAGTATTTAATTATAATGATTATTTAATTTTAAAATTTTAAAATTAAAAATATTAATTTAATTTAATAATAATATTTCAAACGGATGAAACCGAGCCGCTCGCTAGCTATTAAGCAACAATTGGCTTTGGCATTAAAATTCTTTATAATTTTACAAGGCTGTACCAAAAAAAAAATGAGTGTCACAGTTAATATGTGGTAATGATGATGACCACTACCCTGAAGACAAAGGTTAGAAAAGGACTTTTAGCTTTACGAGATGGTTTGACTGTGACATATTTACCTACAACTTATCTATAATTATATATATATAATCTTAATAATAATTTTAATTTTAATTTTTTTTTTCTCCTCCTCAATATTAAAAAAAAAAAAAAAAAAAAAACATGTATAAGTTATATAGTTTATAGTATGGGCCGGAATATAAAGACTTACACTAATTGCCAAGGAAAATTTAAGTATCAGAAGCAAATGGGGGCGTGTTGGTTTTTGATCCACAAAGGAAAAGTGAGCTTTTGGACTTCTAGTATGGCGTGGGCCTGTCACATGCTATTCTTATAAGCATAGATAAACCCTAAACTAATTAGATAAGCAACCATGCCCCATTCAAAGTTTATTAACGAGTCAACAATGGACTTTGCTTTTCTTTTGGGTTGAACATTACTACATCATGGACTATATATTCTTAGCTCCAAAACCAAAGAGGATTTTTGGTTCTTGCAATTGGTTTAATCAACAAGGTATCTTTTATACACGCATTTCTTCTTCACATTTCTTAGGGTCTTTTGCTATATATCCTGCCAATGATTCTTACATCAGTTGGCTAAGAGTGAAACTTTAATACCAAAAAGTTTTAGATTCGAACTCCACTTTTGTGAATTAATAAAATCTTCATTTTTCTTCTTTTTTTATTTTATTTGCTTTAAAACAAATATAGAAGGCATGATAGAACTATTTCAATTTTCAAGTGCTGGCAAAAGCTGAGAAATACAGTGCAGTACATCTAGCTAGGAGGATCAGATTCAGCAATTCACATACATTGGCAATTGTGCAGCTTATTAGCCTCTCTCTCAGGATTCTGCAACCACACCAACACACCCCCCCCCCCCCCCCCCCCACCCAACCAAGCCCCAACCTCTGTCCTCTGCAAACTTGACACGCCATTTTGCAGCACATGAACTAACTGTTTCTATCTTTTTTCTTTTATCACTGAAAGCTCTGCATCTCTGATGTCCTGATCACCTGCATTTTTCATCACTTAATGCAACTCGTACATTTTCACGACCCTCTGGATTCTCTTCTTTGGCCTTAATTTTCGTAGTTATATTTCAAGGATTATTGGTGCTGGTGGGTGCATAGTATTTTGGATCACTAAATTAACGAAGACTGAGAGTCCGCATAGCATTATTATCTGAGTTACTGTTAAGAAAAATATTATGTTTTCTTATTAGAATGTTCTAATTTTAAAAATTTTGTAATAGTTAAAAATAATATTTTCAACAATATACTTTAAAAAGAAAATAGTTTCAACTTCATTGTATATCAGATTCATCGTCATCTCTTTTATATAGGGTAAGGAGGTGAAGAGAAGTAGGCAGCAGCTTAATGGGAAAGCATTAGCGTGTGGATATATGAAGTGAAGAGTATTTCAACTTTTGGTTGGTGGTTAAGTTTTGTCATTAAACTTGAACTTACATTATCTTCTGGTTCTTTTGCTATTTTTCTATTTGTGTCCATTTATTCAACTATTATTCCAAGTATTATAACTTTATGTATTTATGTCAGAACCACACCTAATTCTAACAAAATATAGCATAAATTTATACTCTAGCTATCAATCTCATTGGATTTTAGTAAAATGGCCTAATTGGAATAGAGAGGCAACACATCACCAACAAAATTGATGATCATATTTGTGCAATGCAACACTAGAGCTACCATATATGCATGTTATTTTTATATGTATAGGCAATAATTTCATTTCAGAATTGAAATTTCTTAAAAGTAGACGTTGAAGTGTATCGATCACTATTTCGATTGATATGAACTATTGATTAGGTATTGACCTCTTAATTTAAAACATTTTATATAACACACTAATTAAAGAAGATAAGGGAAATATACAACTCCATAAAAATTGAAATTTGGTAGCTTAATTGTCAAGGTTTTGAAATATTGTGGTCCTTATTCAATGGAGAATCCAATGAGTATGACTCATCATATGCAGTCCTCACATTTTATAGGCAAAAAATAAGCTTTTGTTAAGTGTGTCCACCAATCCTCACTCATATGGCAGAAGTTGAGAAACACAGGATGAAAAGTGAAAGATGGGCAGTCTCATTTTCAAGGGGTTTGATTATTAAGTAATTGAAGTGGCAATCATTGCAATCAGTAGTAACACTTAATTATATATGCAGTGATAGTGATACACCAATACATATATATAAAAATATAAAAATATATATGAGCATTCAACTCCCTTTCAAGTACTTTGAAAGACATTCATAATTTTCTTGTTGAATTAGTGGTACAATCATTTTTTTTTTTTTTTTTAAACAGAATGAGGCTTTGCTTTTTACTGTGCTGTAAAAAGTAAAGACAACATAATTATTAATGCAATAAATATATATATAGAGAGAGAATGCTATTAATATATATATCCAATCCCTTCAACTGAACATAGTAAAAGTTTAATTAGACATTATATTGCTATATATTTACAGAGGATTCCAATGAATTAGTTGGTTACGACAAGAACAATAAATTAGCACTAGTGAAAAGAATATATACCCTGCCATTTAAGAGATAGCTTTTTCTGTATTGAGTAGGTGAGCTTAAAGCATAGTAAAAATACAATCAAGCGTTAGCTCAGGTGAAAAGAATTTGAATCATTTAATAAGAGATTTCGAGTTTGAATTCTAAAAATATAAAAAATACTGTTGAGAGCGTTATTCTCATAAAAAGGTCTGACTAAAATATAATTTAAATTAATCGGAGCAATCTAAATACTGACGGGAGTAAAAAAAAAAAAAAAAGAATAGCTATAGGGCATAGAATAAAGCCCTTTTCTTTGGCATGCCAATTAATTTGGTATCATATGTTCTTGTAATTGGAATATTAATAATGTTTTTGTTACTATATATAATATTATTCTATCGAATATTTTATATTGACTAACAACAACATTATTCTCTAAGGGTCCCGACTCTTTACAATGCAAAATTTTGTCACAAAATTTACTAATTAATAACTACTGATCAGTTGAGACACTGTTATATAAATATAATAACATCAGACTAATTAATCTTTAATTACTTTAATTATATGTCATTCTATTGATCAGACAGAAATATCAGACACTGGGTATTTTTCCTTCATATATGCCAATTAACAAGCCAGTTACCAGGGTACTATTGCCCTATTGTTCGACCAAGAAAAGCAAAACAGGTAAATCATTTCTTGTTAGATTTGTTAGACGTCTAACAAGAAATTTGCTATTATGTGACAAGTTTTTGAATAACACAAAAATATTGGCCATCAAAATATTTTAAAAATATTTATATTTTATGGTGAGATTTCAAAATCAATCTGTGGAGAATACACGTATTGAAAGGGACAATCACGAATACCGAAATAAAATTAATTCTATGAACTGTAAAATAGAGTCGGAATACATGTGATATACCAAAAAAATATATATATATATTGTATATAAAGAAAATATGAAAAGAGAATGAGATACATAATAAAATAAAAATTTCGAATTGATAATAAAGTAATGTGAAGTCTGCATATGATGAGATGAAATATACACATTAATTATGCTTGTAGGGTAAAAAAAAAGTATTTATGACCTTACAGATAATAATTAATGTGAATTTTTTTTTGCAACTGAAATGAAAGAATAAGATAATGTAAATTATATATATATATATATATATATATATATATATATATATATATATATATATGAATATGAGTAATTAATGCAGGGGGTGGTTCATAGTTTATAGATGATAACCCTTTTGTGGATGGTAAAGTTTGAACCAAAAATAATGAAGTTAGGCAACTGCCTGTCTACAACTGGAAGATCCCTTTGGGAACACATTTTAGTTGCCACTGCATCTAAAACAAGAAGATAGCGTGGGGGCAACCTTTCTTATTTGCGTGCTTCAAATTGCTGTCATTCATTTCATTATGCAATGAAAAATACCATGCATACTTTGAAACAGTGGAGAATAACATAAATCTATTATATAATTTTTAAAAGTTTTTTTTTTTTTTTTTAAAACCCTTAAAATATGGGGGAAAAAAAAGACTTAGCCACAGAAAATGAGGCCACTAGTTAATAAAGATCCTTGCCATTATACAATGTTTTCCTTGTCAAATATATTCTCTAGCTATATAACACAAAAGATCGATGAAGGGTCATTCACTATCTCTCATCATTAGCAATTAATTCATTTTTCCTTTTAATTAACTTTTAATTAAAATTTAATTAATTGACCGTCTAATAATTCTTTTTTTTTTTTAAACATTGAGAATGAGTAATCGATTTTAAATTTATTATTTAAAAAAATACACTTAACGTTTTGGTGTGTCATTATTTTATAATTATGGAACAATAATATTAATTTATTTTTCTTTAATGAATTTAGCTTAAGAAAACTAAAAAAGAGTTTTAAATAAGAGGGATGATTATGATATGCTTTGCCCTCCAAATTGGTGATAACAAGATTTTTGTTAATAACAATGTTGGTCCAGCAATGACTACTATGGCAATTATATGAATCATAAAAGAAATTAAATAGAATAAAGAAAAAAAATTCAATTTGCCAGTCAATGTTATAGTATGTTATAATCATTTGATTATTGTCTTTTGTCAGACATATACAAAAATTATTGTTTTTTTGTCCTAATGATGACTATAATATATTAGACTAACTTTGATGTAAAGTAAGAGCTTTTAGAATTGTTTGCCTCTGCTGCTTCATCTCAATAATACTGTTTTGTTTATATAAATATATCTATTACTGCTTCTTCTGCCTCAAACTCAGCTTTTTTCAGCCTGTATTATGTGTTATTTGTGTATTATAATTTTTAATCTCAAAGAGATCCTTAGACTATTAAATAATTAATTAATTAAATGTTGGCTCATATTTTTATTTAATTAAAACATACAAAAGAGAAATTATTTGAAAACTCGAGTGGTTGGTTTTTTATTCCGAGGTGTTTTTATCTTTAATTGTCATATTTTAACTCTAATAATGGTGACCTTTATTTTAAAGAATATTATTTTTTTATTTTTATATAAATACAATGTATCTCAATTAATTTTAAAATTGAAAGTATAAATTTTCTTTTTATATTTAATATACTCTTTAATTAAATATGTGAAAAAATTAATTAATAATAACAATAAAGAGAATTAATAAATAACATATATTAAAATAAAAAAATCACTATTTAAAATTAAAATAAAATGTAAAATTGACTCTAAGCAATTTATTCTCTATTTTAAATTTAAATAATAAAGAGTTGATTCAACTTTAATTTTTTCATTGATTTTTTATTACAATGAGTTAGAGATATATAAAAAATCATTTAAATTCTTTGTTCTATTTTATATTATATCTCATATCTTATATATTTTTTACGTATTATATTATTTTTTTAAAATATTTTAATAATTAATATTTTTTTTATAAATAATGTGACACATAAAAGGAGATATGAAATAGAAGATAAGATATAAAATAGAAGATAAGATATAAAATAGAATAAAAATTGTATAAAAAATCTATTGAAAATACTTTAAAATCATATTTGAATTGATAAAATTTGGACCAAAATTTTTTTAAAAAAAATTATATGGTAAAATCCATTGATTGATTAGTAAAAAATAGTCTAAAATCAATGAATTGTCAAAAATACATCATCCACACTAATTCTTTATTTAAAAAATTTTTGAAATCTCATATAATAGGTAAAATTTTAAAAAATTTCTCATTTTAATAAATAAAAAATTTTATAAATTATTTTTTTATTATAAAAATATCATTAAAATTTATGAATTTTATTTTTATCCTAAATAAATGAAATTTTATAAATTTATAGAATAAAAATCCTAAATTTTAATAAATTCTATAAATTTTAAAATACTCAATCTGAATATAACCTAAAAACAATGTTTTTGATATGAGGTTTCCAATTTGAGTCTATATTTAAAATACAAAATATTTTGACTGTAATAATTGTGAGTTGTATGCCTTAAATCTTATTTATATATATAATTCATTGCCAAACCATATTTGTCTCCATGTTGTGACTTATTATCTTTCTTTTCTATTTTATTTTTAATAATAAAAGGGGTAGGAGAGATATTGCAACTAGCCAACTACAATTTTCAATGATTTTGTGGAAAAAAAAATTAAGAAATTAACTTGGCAATAACAAAAAAAAAAAGAAATAGGCATATATATATTAATAATAATTTAGATGGATAGTCATTGACTAGTAATACAAACAATCCATTTAATTATAAGACACACATCAAAATATAACTCAATAATAAATTAAAATTTGATTTCTTCTTTTATATTAAAAAAAATAAATATAGTTATAAGAGTGTTTTGACTTTTTGTTCACACCTAACATTTTGTTGTGGATATAATACAAAAGGAGCATAATTTACCCATGAAGAGAAGAAAACAGAAAGAAAGAAAAAAAAGTATATTTATTTATTTTTTTCAATAGAGCACATGCTACAGCTGTTTACAATGACTAGTCTCACCCACGCTTTTCTCATCATAATACACAAGACCTGCCACCATCACCGCCACCACTGCCACCACCACCACCATGAATGTTACCATTTACAATTACTGTGACCATTAGGGGGTTAACACTTTTAACTCCTAGTAGAATAGTCTCGTAAAGTTTTGACACAGATTACAACAAGTTCACAGCTTGCAGTAAAAAAAAAATATATATATAACTAAAAATATAAAATCTCTCTGTTTCTCTCTCTCTGCTGCTCTGGAAACCGTGGAAAGCCACCACAACAAGCAAAAAACTAATAAGTAAAAAAAAGAAAAGAAAATTCTTGTGTATTCCAAGTGTATACACCAATTAACAATCAAATGTAATAAGAACAAATGACAAAGAGGTTCTCAATATGAAGTGGATATGAGTTTATTATATAATATATAAACCTCGTCTCCTTCCTGTGAGAGGGATTTTTCCAATATACCTCTGACCCCAAGGCACACCTCTACGGCTCTACCCCTCTCTCTCTCATCCAATTTCTCTCTCGTGTCATGTCATGCAGCAACTAGCAAAGCGTAAGCACCCCAACATAAAAAGGCTTTTAACCCAATATTTCTCACTCTCCCACACCCCACGCCATTTGTTTCTCTTAGCCAGCTCATTTTTTCCTCTCTCTCTCTCTCTCTCTAAAACGAATACTTCTCTTGTGACACTTTCAACGCTTTCTCCACTAGATCTCTAGGAGGAGATGTGGGCTTTCATTAAAAACGCCCTTTTTCCAGTTTTTTAAACCTTTGTGGTTTTGTGAGTTTTCCTCTTATACAATACCCATTAATCAAAATCCTATCTTTTTTCTTCTTTTGGATTTTCTTTCGGTTGCTTTCGCTTTGAAGATCTCTCTGTAAGAGGGTCTAGTTTTTGTTTTTTTGGGTTTGCGATAACAGAGGAAGCGAGATGGCAAATGGTTTAGAGAGAGAGCTATTGTTTAGCGATGAAGAGTTGAGAGAGATGAGTGGTATCAAGAAAAGTGGAGATTACATAGAGGTGACGTGTGGATGTACCAGCCATCGATATGGTGATGCTGTTGGTAGGCTTAGGGTTTTTATCAAGGGTGACCTTGAAATTACCTGTGAATGCACCCCTGGTTGCAATGAAGGTTTCTCTTCCTCACATCTTTCGGCTTATTTTTCTTGGTTTCTTTCACTTCTTAATAATTTGTTTTTGATTTTTATGCATGTTGAATGTGTCTTATGTATCTTGACGTTGATGGGTGTTGTTTTATGTTGTTTAAGCAACTGATGGGGAGCTTTGCCAATTGTTTCGTTGAATTTGTTTCCCATACAGTCTATGTGTATGTTGTTTTGTCTCAGAGACTGAGCTCTGCTTGCCTTCTCAACGCAAAAGATAATGCACTTTAATCTGCCGACTTCTCTAACTTCATATCTTCTGCTTCAGATATTTGAACTTTACAGCTTCTGGGTTCGTCAAAGAACTCATCTTGACTGGACTTTTTTAAACTGCATCACTGTTATTGTTTGTGATTGCAATGTTTCTATCTTGGCTCATCTAGATTTGGCTGTTGACACCACAGCCAATCTTCCTGTTAGGCAGAGTAAGCCTTTGTCTAGTATCATTTAGCACTTTATTTATGCAACTGTACACCACCACCATTCTCTAGTATTTTGTTATGTATGTAGCCGCCTTCTATTTTTCATTGTTCTTACATATCATCGTGTAAAATTCGCACTTCACTGTATGAAACAACTATGAGTTTATGCCAAGGACGTTTTCTGACAGATCAAACTATAGTGTTGAAATCTGATGGGATCAGCATGCACGCGGATTTTTAAGTGAAGATATGTTCTTTGTGCTCATTTTGTGTGCGTGTATTTATGGCTACGTGGTGCTGAGTTTCAGCCTCAAGTTTCATAGTATACATCTTCTGACAACTTAGGTTCCATCCTCCTTCACATTGTTATACATTTTTATTTTGCGACAGTGCAACTAGAAGGCTTGACTCACTAGCGCCTAAACTTCTGAGGATTGCTTCGATGATTAATGTTGTATAAAACACTACTTTTTTTTTTTTTCCTCAACCTGAAATTTCCATCTGCCTGATCCACATCCACCTGGCACTTGTTTGGCTATAGAATTGTTCTTTGTTAACTAACCATTCTGTGTCTTTTGCAAAATGATGCGATATATTACTGGCAGGATTACCCAGTTAAGGCACAGCTAAGTTTGTAACTGCTCTCAGCAAAGGGTGGTTCGTGCCATATAACTTGCAGTTTTTTGTCTTAGGATATTATGTTTTCGTACTCTGCCTCAGATGTTAGAACTTTTGAGTGTTCTGTTCATGTAAATAATGCAGATTAGTATGCTGTACGATCTTTCTGTGATTGCTTTCTGTGCAGCTGATATAGATCATATATTTGCTTTATTTGCTGAGGAGTTTCATGTACTCTATCCATTATTAATTATGCCGATGGTGATTTTGATGACTAGACAAGCTCACTCCAGCTGCATTTGAGAAGCATTCTGGAAGAGAGACGGCAAGAAAATGGAAGAACAATGTCTGGGTCATAGTTAATGGGGAGAAGGTTCCATTGTCAAAGACTGTATTGCTCAAATATTACAACCAAGCGTCAAAAAATGCCAATGGCTCCCATAGATCACATAATGGACGAGTTTCTCATCGTGATGAGTTTGTTCGCTGTAACAAGTGTAATAAGGAACGGAGGTTTCGATTACGGACCAAAGAAGAGTGTAGAATTCACCATGATGCTTTGGCTGATCCAAACTGGAAATGTGCTGATCTGCCATTTGACAAGTATGTTACCTCCTTATATTGAAACTTTGCTTCCTAAGTGATTGTGGATGACGTGTCAGATTTTGTTCTTAACAAAAGTTAGATTGCAATGGTTCTACGTTTTTATTTAATTCTAAACAAAAATATCAAATTTAAATATAAGAATCTAACATTGCATTGATTCATATGTGATAAGAAATTATTACTTTTTTTAAAAAAAATGGAATGACTAAATTCACATCTAAGAATCTAACAATGCATTGATGCATCATCACGAGGATGATGAGATAGTAGAAAGAAGCTATCTTCTTTTTTGTTCCATGAATTTGCTAGGTGAACTGTTTCTGTGTATCTCTACTTTGACTGCTTCATTTGTTGAGGAGCTTTTTCCTGCATAGTTCATATGCAGACTTATAGCAGTACATGTTCGTTTCCATGTTCTATGGGCAAGACTTCTTAGGCAAGTGATTTTGCAATTTGCAATTGTTATTGAATGATAGTAGGAGCATGTAGTGAGTCTAGAAAAATAACTTTCACTGAATATAAGGACATGAATAAGGTAGAAGGATGCTATAGAAACAAAGGCTTATATAAGGCAACTCTAGAGAATGCAGGTAATTTCACATTAGAAGCTGCTATACATTGATGTATATTCTGAAGTCTTAATGAAGAGTGTTGTTGGCTTCGAAGCGTTTGGTGAAGATTCTAAGTTATTCACCATTGAAGTTGTTTTAGCAATCTACAACATTTTACTGTCTGGTTTTTTCCTTTTTTTGGTCAGTTTCTGTTATAAGATTGGAAAAGGGAAGTATTTTAAAGCAAAATAAATACGTAGAAAGCTGGAAATATTGACAAGGGAAGACATTATTGTTAAAAGAGTTTGCAAACACATGGAATGGACCCAGTAAATAAGTTGCAGGTGTTTCCTATATATTGCTTAAATTATTCAATGAGAACCCTCTGTTTGCAGTTATCTTCATTATTTCCCTTTCTTTGTTAAACAAGTGATAATTTTTTATAGTGTTATTGAACGAGTACAACTGAAAGTTAAGAAAGATAAGTTTTTTGGTGAAAAAATGAACTTGTGGATGTTTATTAGCCGGGGTGGGCAGAAGATAGAAGTACGTTGCATCCTTGTTCAAATTTTGTGAGGAGACAATCTTAAGGAAAGCGACTTAATTTAATTGACTTTTCACTAATTGTGAAGTTATCATTACCTCAGGATGGATATACTTATCTAGAATTTACATAAAGATGTATTTATCTGGAATTTAAGTAAAATTTTAGTTTTGTTGTGAATGTGTGATGGTACATGCCAAAGTCTAAGTGACACAATATAAAGACCCCTTTCAACTGAAAGCCGTGTTTTTGGTGTCTTTATATGAGAGATGGAGAGGTATGTTTTCAATATGTACTTTCTTAGATCTGTAGATTTTGCTTTTTATTCTGCTTTACTCTGTCCATCTTGTTTATTTTTTGCTGTCTATTGTGATGAATATATTGTGTTGCATCCTACCATGTTTACTCTGCTTGCAGTTGAAACTAGCATGTTAGAATATAATCAGTTTAGGTCAGCTAGCATTAACCAACATAATAGGGTTTAACCTATTATGCTCCATGAATGCTAGTTTTGGATACATCATTAGCCATAATAGAACATATGGAGAAATTAGTGGATTGTATTTTACTAAATATTTTCCATTAAATCTTATACCCCTAAAAAATGGTGATATTTAGATCATACATTCAAATTCTGCATTGTTCTTTTTCTTTTCTTTTTTTTTTGTTAGATGTGTTTTCTTCTAATCTTTGTGAATTATTTAAAACTTAAATAGTTCGAAATGAATTCTGTTTTTACTTATGAAATTTACATGCTCATGTCCTTTAAAGAAGGAGATACTTTACTTTTTTATTTTTTTTTGTGTGGAGTTTCTGCTCAATTTTTGGTGGGAAGATTCACATTTGAATCAGTTGAATTATGGAATAACTTGCTTTTTGGAATTATAATCAATTTACCCCTCGTGTGAAACATTTTGGAAACTTTTAAAAATTATAATTTGATGTTATTTGATATAATGAATCTAATAATATGTTTTTTGTGTTAAATAAAAATTAATGCATTATAAATTTTATATATTAAATCTAACTATTTAGATTTATCTTATTTGTAATGTATTTTTTTGTTATTTATTTGATTTTTGTTTAGTATAAAAAAAAATATATCATTCGATTCATTATATCATACACTATTAAATTATAAATTTTAAAATTTTTTACAAAAATGTTTAAATATTCAAAATATATCACATGAGGGAGTATTGTTCAAAAATGCGCAGCAGCCCCCCTCAACCCATGACAGACACATTGCATATATTATGGTTGCTGCATGTCATTTATTTCTTTATTTTTTTTTTTTTACTGTGCTGTGATTCCGCCATATTTGTAAGTTTAAGAAGGAATAATTCAATTTACTTGCTTTCAAATTTCAGAATAACATGTGATGATGAAGAAGAACGGGCAAGTCGAAGGGTATACAGGGGCTGCACTCGATCCCCAACATGCAAGGGCTGCACATCTTGTGTGTGCTTTGGGTGTGAAATCTGTCGTTTTTCAGATTGCAGCTGCCAGACTTGCATCGACTTCACAAGGAATGCAAAAGCTTAAATCCAACCATGCCTCTTTTTGTGGTCCTTTTACGGCCGTCATTTCTTCTACTTGATTCCTAGCCCCACATTAAGAAAGCCTCAAGTGACATTCTCTTATGTTAAACTTTGAAAATTCCAGGCTCTGGGTTCGCCGTTCGTTCTCATTGGCTGTTATATAACATTGAAAGCAGTTATTTATACCTTCATTAATTTTTTGCATATATATCTGCTAATACGCACGTTAAAAATTATTTGGCAAGAGTCGGTACAAGTTTCTGTTGTTTTGGTTTTACATTTTATTTGAATTCCTTACAGAATTTACTTCTGTTGGGTAGAGTGAATATAAAGCAAACGCAGAAGCTTTTGTTAGGCTATTGTTATTCAAGGATTTATACGATAATAAAGGATAATGTACTTGTATTGAAAGAGGGCAAAGTGAAAAAGTAAACTCTGCTGCAATGGAAAGGCTCTTTACTAGATTTTGCAACTGAAAATCTAATTTGAAGGGATGGTAGGTTGAAAGTATCTCAGTTCCAAATGCTTCTTAATTATAAAGTTCCCGGCTTCATGTCAGTTTTTTGGTCCTTTCATCAAACAGAAACACAAGTGGCCAAAGGTTTAATGTCATCGCACAGAAAATTGCACCATTTTTATCATTCACACGTGGTTCGCCTGATAAAAATAGCAGATATGCCTTGCAGCAAATATTCACAATACTCCAAACCAAAATAACGTACAAACCATCCAAAAGATTCATTTTGACGGCTGCTGCCTACCTCTCCCACCTGCAAAATACCCACCACGTCGATGATATGGTTTTCTACCACTTGAAGAGGCACCCAAATTAACTTGTTGAGGTGCTTGAATGTTGTCAGGAATGACATCCCGTGGTGGCAGATTAACATTCTGTTCCATCCTTGGTCCATTGTACATCGTTCCTTGTTCTCCCACGTTGATGGTATTCATGGTTGAGGGGGCAGGTTGAACCTGGAAGCCCATAATTGCAGCTTGGTTAAAGCAATTTTGGCCAACAACCGCAGGCCAAGGTGAAGGTCCAGCCCAAAGATTCATCTGCCCACCAGTAAGTATACCATAAGGAAGTGACATTTGACTAGGATTGAACTGTTGCTGAAATGGCATCTGGCTGGGTTGTCGAAGTTGATTCTGTGGATTGAACTGTTGCTGAAATGGCATCTGACTGGGTTGTCGAAGTTGATTCTGTGGAGGCCATGATATATTATTAGATGGAAATATACCACGAACTGCTGCATTCTCTGGCTGTTGAGAAGGCAATCCTTTTACCCAGATTCCATTAGAAGGGTGGAAAACACCAGCAGTTGGATCCATTTGAGAAAATGACGGAAATGAGCCAGTTCCACCATGAAAATCCTGCCCTATGGTAGAAGATAAACAATTATTCATCAATGCCCTTGTAGAAGATGTATTGTGTTGATTCTGATTAAGTGGCGGCAGACCCACACCCATCAATGTTTGCTGTCCTGTGGATGCATCATTCTTCCAATTTCCATTTCTTTTCTTGAATCTTCTATTGTTTTTCTTGTTTCCAATTGTCTGGTGATTCATGCCCCTCTTTGTCATTTTTTGCATTCTCCTGTATTCTGCCTCTTTCTCGTCATCTGAGAACTCAGCATCATCTGACAGCTCTTCGTCATTCTCACCAGATGCATCATACCCTTTCTTGTAAAGTTTCTTATCACTAAGCACATGATTGGCAAACTCGGGAACAAAAGAAATCAAAATGCCTTGATGGATCGACGCAGGGACTTCACTTTCAGAATTGTATCTCACCACATAATAGGGGTTTTGAACGGGTCCAAATGTCTCATCCACAAGCCCCAAAGGAGATCTTTCTTCAGTTATCCAAAGGATGGAACCCTCATTAAGAGGATTGTGTTTCTCCAACCCTTCCACAATGACTTGGGCACTTATAATCTGAAAATTTGTGAATAGCAACATTTAACTTGTATAGTTAGATATAAGAAAAAACTAAACATAGAGCATGTGAATGTATCAGGAAGATATAAAAACTTTTAAAAAAAATCTAAAAATTAAAAAGAAAAGGAGTTTTATGGGCTTACTGACAAAACAGTCCCAATAGGCAGCATCTGATGATGTGGTTGCAATGCAACATCAACAGGAGGAACTGGAGGGAGAACCTGAAAATTGTGATATAGTCCACCAATTCAGTAAATATGGCATATCAACTAACATTCTTGCTGAAGACTTTATTTTAGTAATGAAGATATGACCCAGACCTAACCTATGTCAATATGTGCTTTCATGAGTATGAACAAACTTGGGGAATGAGCTTAGATACTAATTCATATTCATCACATGAGACGATGTGAAATAAACAGAAAATAACATCAAAGCTGAAGTGATTTACCTTAAACTCATTCTTCGATCTAATGGGCCCCTTTGCAACCTCCTCCTCCTCCATATCATCAAATTCAGCATCACTCCAATCAATCATCTTGTCTCTATCGTCCTCCTCTTCCTCCTCAAAATCATCAGTCTTACCAACCATCTCCTCTCCATTTCCATCCATTATCTCACCCTCCTCAATCTCACCCTCCTCTACCTCTCTTTTCAATTGCAGTCTGACTTCCTCCTTCTCCTTCTCCTTGTCTTCTTCTTCTTCCTTTTCTTCCTCCTCCTCCTCCTCATCATTACTGCTGCTGCCAATACTACTATCATCAGAGGATGATGCTGAATATGAACTACTTTCAGTAGCAGATTCCGATTCACTTTCACTTCCACTCCCATCCTCATCACTTGTTACCACATAATTCACATGGCTTCCTACACCAGTAACTGAACTTGACCCAGTGGACAAATTAACATTGCCAATATTCATCTCATCACTTGCCACTCGACTCTTGGCAACACTCTCATCAGGATCAACCGAGCTTGACCTAGCAACCAAACTTACTTTTCTCATATCTATTTCATCACCCACTATTTCGCTCTTCGCAGCAACCCCATCACTACAAAAAGGACTTAACCCACCAACCAAACTTACCTTACCCATCTCTTCTTCAATAGAGGATCCCAAATTCCCCTCCCCCATCACCGCACAGCCAGACCCACCTTCAATCGGCTTAGAGCTATTGACAATTGGTTGTGTCTCAGTACAAGAGACTTTATCATCCATCTCCATACTCTTATTAAAGCTGACTGAACCTGGGCCTGAGGTATCTTCCAAAAAATCCCTTATGGAGTCAAAATCAAGAAACGAATCGGCAAAATATAAATCAGCAAGGGTGAAATCTTCAAGTGGGTTTTTAGAAGCTTGATTGTTGTCTTCTTCGTCGACAATGGTGGGTTGAGTTATAAACCCCAACATCTCAAAAATTAGAGCTTTGAAGAGTAAAATTTAGGTTGCAGAAGAAGAAATGAAATTTCATAGCTGCAAAAGAAAAGAAAAAAAAATAGAAATAACAAAGAAAACAAATTTATATAAATAGTTGGGTAGTTGCTTTGCTTCTTAAACCCTAGCGGGAAGAGTGGGACGCTAGGGTTTAGAGAAAGCGAAAATAATATTAAATTTTATTAAACGCAACGTTTTGTTTAACAGGCCTGATTGGCCCAGTTGACCCCAATGGAAGCAAAGACCGCACTAGAGTTTCATTTTAATTGTTTTTATGCAAATTTTTTTTAATTTTAATTATTACACTAACAAAAAAAAAAAGTTTTATGACAATAATTTTTTTTTAGTTGGATAATAAAAACTAATGGATTATTTACTCTTAAATTCATATAAATTTTGATATTTTGATATTTTTAATATTAAAACTTATATTAGATCATTTTTTTTTACGACATTATATTAAATAATTTTCATTTAATGACTTAATATTTTAATTTATTTAGCTTAAGATTAAGAATTTAAATTTTGATAGTTTCTATTATACTAAATAAACATTTAAGTAAATGAAAAAAATTGATCTATTTTACTTTAAATTTTTTACTAAATCAATAGGATCAATCAGAGTGGTAAATCAATTATTAATTGACAGATTTGATTTTAAAACAACTGAACAAATGGAAGCAAGATATCATTTAGAACTTTGGAGCAACAAATAAACTCAAATTAAAAATTGGGAAAACATATATTTTCTATAAAAAATGAAAGAAAAAAAAAACTTTGATAATCTATTTATGGGTAAGAACGAAGAATTGCTCCGCAAAAAGTACAAATAATAGCTCTCCAAGACTTCCAATAAAATGGTACAAAACAAAATCTTGTACTAGTTTTCATGTCAGCTACGCTGGCTCCACCGCCGCACCGTGAGCAAGTCCCCGCCGCCGGCTTGCTTCTCCTCACTTTTCGTGTCTGATCAACCAGAAAACAAAAGCATACCATTTTTTTTTTGGGTTGTGTTCCGGTGCTTGAAGGAAAGCTTTTTTTTTTTTTGGAATTGAATTTGAAAAGGAAGTGTTACTGTTGTTTCTGGGCATGGAACATTTATATATGCATGAGTCGCGTTAAAGCTCGAGCAACTTGAATGGATTTTTATGTTTAACCGTTGGAATTAGAAGCTAGTTATTATTAATTGGAGGTAATAGGAGAGGGTTTGTCCCCTTTGACAATACTAATGTTATTTTCTTTTAATGAAGGGAAAATTATATAAATATATTATTTTTTTTAAATTTTTATTATTTTTTGATATATATATTAATATATATTTAATATATCATATTTTGAAAAAATATTTTTAAATATGTAGTATTTTTTTTTTAAAAATTTATAATAATAAAAATGAAATTAATTTTTATTTTTTATTATAAAAATCCCTTTAATAAATTCCTTCTTTAATGGGCCACTGAATTTCTGCCGTGTGGGAAAATACAGTTGGATGGAGCAATTAAGTGGAGGGTGATGGTTGGAATACGGACTCTTCACGGGTCAAATTAATAGAGAAATCAGTCTAAATTTTCTGTTTTACAGTTATCTTATTTTTTTATTTCATTTTTTTATATATTATAAATATTTTAATAATTAATACTTTTTAAATAATATGATATATAAAAAAAATTATAAAATAAAAAATAAAAAATATAATAAAATAAAAGATTTAAATTGAAATAAAGGCATAAATTATATTTTTTTTTCTCACCATATTAAAGTTGGTGAAGGCAAGTCACAAGTGGGTGGCAGTTGTAAGGTCATTGTTTTTTTAATTTGATAAAATTGGCTAATGGGTATGGGTTGGGTCTTTAGAGTCTGAATGCAACTCATTCTTCTTCTTCTTCTTCTTTTTCAATAAATAATATACAACGCAAGTATCTAGTACAATATGTGTACATATCAAGCTTCCAATTATAATAATATTACAAGTCAAATTTAAATTTAATATGAATAAAAAATAAATTTATGTCAATTATAATAGCATTATAAATTAAATTCAAATTCAATATAAAAATTTAATATAAAAGAAAAATAAATTTAATCGTCAAAATCTCAATTTTGATGCTGTAGTTAGACCAGTGCATCCTATGCTAGAGTGACCCATTCAATCTTTGCAATTTGAGGGTCACATAAACATAGTGGGAAAGATGTTTGGTGGGTTGCCAAACTCTTAATCATCATAAGTTGAAAACACACCTAATTTGCTGTTTAACACACCTAATTTTCTATTTGAGACACACAATCAAAGTCTCTTTGTTAATAATGTTTTAGTTTATTTGTTTTAATTTTTGTTTCTAATGCATTTATAACCAAAGAATAAGTCATACATCACATGTTCACTATACCAATCCCTCGAAAATTTATTAAATTTGAATACAAAATTTTGTCTCTTGATTATATTGAATCTCATGAGACTAATTTTTTATTTAATTAAATTTGAAAAGTTCTTTATAAAAAATTAATTTTGACACTATTTATTTTTTTTAATTATTGAAAATTTCTTGTAAGAAAAAAATGAGAAATGTCTATGATGAATCTCAACCTGTTTTTAATAGAAAGAATGTTAGGAATTCAGTTTCTTGGTCTGCATTGCTTGGGGGATTTTGAATCTGTAGTTAAGAGTTTTAGGGAAGTGGAAATGGCTCATCTCTATAGTCTTGGAACTGTTCTTCCTGCTTGTGCAGGCTTGGCAGCAAAAAAGGCAAGGGAAAGAGGTTTACTACCATTACGTGAGAAGGGGTGGCTGGAGAGATGTTATTGTAGAATCAGCTTTAGTTGATCTTTATGCTAAATGTGGATGTATTGATTTTGCACATGGAATTTTCACAAAGATGCCAGTTAGAAAATTTGGTAATTTGGAACTAAATGATTTGTGGGTTTGCCCAGAATGGAAGAGTGGGAGAAGCTCTTCGAATATTTGATGAGATGATTAAGGAAGGGACTAAACCTGATTATATTACTTTTATCGTGTTCTTTTTGCTTGTCGTCATACAGTTTTGGTTGATGAAGCGGGAAAATATTTTAAGTTAATGACAAGGGAATATAGAATTAAACCCGGAATTGAGCATTTCAATCGCATAGTTGATCTTCTTGGTCGTGCTGGTTTCCTAGAAGAAGCTGAAAACTTGATAGAGAATGCAGATTGTAGAGATGATTCATCTCTTTGGGCAGTTCTTCTTGGTGCTTGTGCAACCGGCATAAACTCTGCTACTGAAGAACGCATTGCAAAGAAAACAATGGAATTGGATCCTGACTCCCACTTGAGTTATGTTTATCTTGCTGACATCTATAAAGGAGTAGGCTGATGGGATCGATGATGCCGTAAATATGAGGAGATTAATGAAAAGAAGATGCCTGGCTAAAGTTGGACTGAGACTAACAGTGATATGCGATCTCATCTAAATGTGGGTGATTTTGGTGTGTCTACAGACGATGATTTTTCTGAAAAGATGGATCTCACGTGAAGATGAAAAAGCAGGATATAGATAAATTAATGGAACCATCTTCAAGACTCAAGAAAAGCTCTAAATTAATGTTTCTTTCTTTTATCTTCTTTTGGTATCTCTTGAGGTCATTTCCCACGTCAAGAATAACTAAAAAGTATTGTTTATTAAACTCGAGTTTTCAAAGATTTTCAAGTATATATTTTTTCATTTTCTATTATATAATATTTTTTGAAAAAAAAAACCATAAAAATGTTTAGTTCGCAATTTCGTTAAGATGAACAATATTTAAAAAAAAATCAAATGAATTAACTGTTTTTACACAACATCTTTCAATGATTAATTTAAAATTTTACATAATTGCGATGCAAATTATTTGATGATGATTCGACTTATAATCACTTACCCATATTCATTTATATGATGAATTATTGTCAGTTATTGATAGGGAAATGCTTAATACTTCATTGCCATCAGGCTTACAGATGAATGTGCTAAGACAATGTGCCAATCTGTTATTCCTAGCCCTGTTATTGATTTGTTGGTCCCAGGACAAGCAACAAAAACTGGTACAAGGTTCAAACTGATCTTTCAAATTTCCATAGGTATCAGTCTTGAGCTATCGGCACTTGTCTCGGACTCAGCCATGCCTCTATTATAACTATCATCAGAAAATGTAAAAAGAATAAACATACTCTAAAAGGAATCTAATTCAGGTTTTTCTAACTTGTCAAAAGATTCTTCACTTGGGAATATACTTAGATACCACATCAACAAGTTTTAGTCCGAAAGCAAGTCAAGAAGGTAATGAAGGAAAAAAGTGAATGAAGTATTGTTTCAGTTCCGTCCACAAATAATCTCTGTTCCACGAAAGCAACGTCATAGTGCAGCCATCATTGTCCTTGTTGCAGCTTCCCGCTTTATTTCTGCAGCTTTTCCACTGCCTCGGAAATACATATAAACTTGCTGCAAAATTGAAGCAAGGAAATATAGGAATTTAAAACAAAACCACAGTGAAACAATAGATCAGCTAAATATAGTCCAAGTCATAGAAGGATTATTGAACCTGAATAACCCAGATACTGAGTAAGGATTCAATACAGAAACATCCAAATCCAATGAAGTAGAATACCTGCACATAAAAATTGCACCATTGCTACTATTAGACCATGTTTGCCATTTTAATGAAACCATCTATGCTTAGAGAGTGAATTTCATCTAATCAACTCTGGGTCACCTAAGATGGCCCTACTACGTATCCTTCATTGAAAGTCAGAATTCCAATGTGTATTGCAACTCTTTTATCACATGGCATATAAGATATCAAAGTGCGGACCATTTCTACCATTTATAACCAAGAAAATACTGAGTTTTAAAAGTCAAAGACTTACCCCAACTAAAGCATGACTGCCAAGCAAATCTATAGCTGGCAAAATACCTCTGTACACAAGATCAAACCAACTGTTAGAACTTTATAGAAATCATCAATACATACATAAAAAGGGCACCCCAATAAGACAACTTTACAAGAGAATATAATTACCATTATCCAATATTTTCCATCATATCAACACAGATGGAGAAATTTTGATTAAACACTAACGGAAGTAACCATGACAATTAAAATCTTTGGTACATGCATGAAAAGACAATCCAATGAAGAATGATAATCTAAAACTAGAACAGCTGTTCCCTCATCCAAAAGCAACAAAATAGTTATCATTTGGAGAACAAAACCCTGCACAATAAATGTAAAAAAAAACTTACGCGAGAGATTTCCCCTTGAAAATAATTGGAGGAGCAACAGCAGCAAAGATGCAAAAGCCAATATGGATCTACAGGAAACACAAGAAAAAAATGAGGGATTTGAAGAAGACATTCTAAGAGGGAGGGAAAAAAAAAAGATCCATAATAAGAACATGAAAGAGCTCACCAGGTAAGACAAGAAAAACCACCCAAATTTCAGAGCACTATCAGTCCTATAAAAGGAGTTGGCGGACTGCTTTATTAGAGAAATCCAGCAGGTAAAAATTGCATAAAAGACAAATTTTATAACTAAAACAATTAAATTGTTTTTATGAGCTAGTAACCAAAGTTACAGTAATTCAAAAACTATACTCGCATTTATGTCTTTACCCTATTTCCAAATTCTCATTCAAAAGAAATATCATAGTGGTTCAATGGATATCCAAGTATTCTAAATCCATTCAGGCATCGAATGTCAAGGGGTCAATGTCATAAGAAATATTAACCTGTCATCTGGAAAGAAGATAATATTTGATAATCAATAATAAAACTGTAGCATAGGAATGTCCATGGAATATGGCCACAGAAATATGCAAAAGTTCTTGCTGGCTGTTGTGAGATGTAAAAACGTATTCCAGTATAGGGTATAGGGGTATTTTAGTCATTCATCTAGTACAATGTAAAACCCTACTGAGAATACGTATATACATGCCTAACCTTATTGCAAGTCACGGCTTCCAAAATTCTCTCTCTCTCTCTCTCTCTCTCTCTCTCTCTCTTCTAGTACCCTAGCATATAAAAGTATCAATTGAACTCATCACTAGCAATTCCCTCTATGAATTGTCCAATCCATCATTTATTGTTTCACAACCTGGTTAATTATGTCTATGTAGATCAACTTTTCAGCATTGATAGAAAAATTTCCCATATTTATTTTTTTTTATAGGATTTCTTCTGATTTTAAAGAGAATTAATGCCCCCTGGTGGTGGACAGGTAAACCTGTCAAATACAATTATTATACAAGACTTCTTCTACATAGAAAAGAATTGCTTGTTCTTTCTACCTACAAATCCTCCCAAGTATTTCACATACTTCCTACATTTTCACCAAATACAGAAATATTCATTCTTTTTACAAGATGATTTATCAGATAATCAGATATCCAAAAAGATTATAAATTTCAGCAATACAATTTTGAGTAATTGTCAAGAATCAAACACACACACACACACACACACACACACACACACACATATATATTTATGAAAAATTAGGTCCTCGCATTATTTGTAATTTCGTCTCTAACATTATAGTACAAAGACACATGAAGCAAGTTCGCATAATCATCATTGGTTATAAATTCCAGACTGAAGATTTCCTAGAATACAGGAATCTGAATAGTCAAAACTATCCCATATAAATACATAATATTCATAGGTGAAATTTCCAAAGGCCTTTAATCAACCAGAAACCTCTTATTGGAAAAAGAATGAGGTCAAGCCAGAAATGACCAAGTATTAATACCTCATTGCACGATATAAAGGCCGATACCACATAACATAGGCTCCAGGGACCCCTGATATGAAGTAGATGATAGCAAGAAACCAAATTGTTGGACCTGAGAAAGAGAACATGTTTAGAAAAAAAAAAAAAGGTGTGAAACCAGATTGTTGGATCTAAAAGAGAGAGAGAGTAAATTAGACCAAAGTGATACAAATTAAGGATGCATCAACTATGTTAAGTAGATTAAAACCAACCTTCTCCTTTGATCCAGGCAGTGGTAACAGCCACAATATTCCACAAAAGACATATAAATAACCCTGCACTTTTGCACAAATTAACTCATTATACATCTGGGCTAATTCAGAGAAATATTTCTTACAAAAAAAAGCAGCAACAATAAAACAATTACAAATTCTTCAAAAAAAAAAAAAAACTCAATTTAATCTACAAGACCTATCATACAGACATGACTAAAGTACTTGGGAATTGGCTTCTAGGTTCTCATTGTTGAAAATTATCAACCTAGATAGATCAATTTTAGAAACTGAAAGATAAATGAGAATAATATGAGAACCCCAATGCAAGTAGCACCCAAAGATATTGAACCAGAAAAATTGCATGAAATAGCATTAGAACTTGCCCAACAATGTTGTGAATGCAACATATTGCATCCTTTGTAGATGGATTGGTATTTCATTTCCAATGTCATGATGGATAATCGGAAAAAATGGTGGCCAATTCTTCTCTTCTATAACAATTCCAGCTACAAAACCAAACAGATAATATTATGATATAAAATATGTCACAGTTTACAATATCATTTATTAAATCAAATATATAAACACAATAGATTACCCCGGGCTATTGCATCTTCCCTCCGTTTTAGATCCTGAAAATCATCAAGAAACCAGACCTCAAATTATTGAGGGAAATTTATGTCTATGCAAGCAAAAATTGCAAACCTCATTTTACCTTGGTCGCAAAATAAAAAATAAAAAATAAAATAAAAATGATTATGATAATGATGTCATCTTTTTTGCTGAATATTCTTTAGATTTTGATTATCCAATATGAACAATTGAAAAAAAATTGTATTCCTCTTATTTTTATTACCAAACAACAATGCCGGCTTTTTATACACATTAACCTAACAAAAATCGGAAATCTAATAATATACAAAATTATCTCCTAAATAAGAAAACTAATTATCTCTTAAATAGGAAAGCTAATAATATACAAAATTATCTCCTAAATAGAAAAGCTAATTATCTCCTAAATTATCTCTTAAATAGAAAAACTAATAATATACAAAATTATCTCCTAAATAGGATTTTCTCTACACTCCCCCTCAAACTGGTGAGTAGTTATTATCCATTCCCAGCTTGAATATGATTGTCTGAAAATCTGAGCTATTCAATCTTTTAGTTAAGACATTTGCAAGTTGACCATGTGTAGAAACATAGGATGTACATATCAATCCACTATCTAGCTTCTCCTTAATGAAATGTCTGTTCACTTCAATATGTTTTGTCCGGTCATGTAGCACTAGGTTTTGAGTAATACTGATTGCAGATTTGTTTTCACAATAAAGTCTCATAGGACCATCCCATTTAATCCTCAAGTCTTCAAGAATAATTTTCAACCAAAGTAACTCGCAAACACCTTGGGCCATAGCCCAAAATTCAGCCTCTTCACTTGATCGAGCCATGACGTTTTGCTTCTTACTCCTCCAAGTTACTAGATTCCCATCAAGAAAGGTACAATATTCTGAGGTTGACCTCCTATCAACAATTGACTCAGAATAGTCTGCATCAGTATATGCTTCTGGCACCAAATCTCCATTTCTTCTGAATAAAATACCTTTTCTTGGTCTTCTTTTAAGGTATGGTAGCACTCTGTGAACAGCTTGCAAGTGAACTTTCCTTGAATTGTGCATAAATTGACTAATTACGCTTACTGCATGTGCTATATCTGACATTGTGTGAGACAAATAAATGAATTTTCCCACAAGTCTTTGATACATCTCCCTATTGACTGTGACATCCTCCTCTGCTTTACCAAGTTTAAGGTTAGGATCTATAGGAGTGCTTGTTGGTTTATATGCAGTTTTTTCGGTTTGTTCAAGAACATCTGTAATATACTTTTGTTGAGAGATAAAGATCCCTTGTCCAGAGTGTGCAACCTCAATCCCAAAGAAATATTTCAGCCTCCCTAATGTCTTAATCTTAAACTCTTTAGCCAAACATTTACTCAACATCTGTTTTTCTGTATCATCATTCCCTGTTATTATTATATCATCAACATACACTAAAAGAGCTGTAACTCCCTCTGAAGGAGAGAGTTCGATAAATAGTGTATGATCTCCCTGACTTTGCTTATAACTACTTGCCAACATGACTCTAGTAAACCTTCCAAACCATGCTTTTGGTGATTGCTTGAGGCCATACAAAGATTTCTTCAATCTACACACAGTATCAGTAGTCAAGTTCTTCCTATATCCTGGTGGAACCTCCATGTATATCTCTTCTTCCAATTCCCCGTGCAATAAAGCATTCTTGATGTCGAACTGTTGCAAGTTCCGACCACAATTAGCTGCTAGTGACAATAATACTCTTACTGAGTTCATTTTTGCAACAGGAGCAAAGGTCTCCAAGTAATCAATCCCATATGTTTGAGT
>CANXYC010518790.1:0-12815 GCA_948193065.1 Aleurites moluccanus
CCCCAGTTCACAAAATTTCAAGTTTCTACCAAATTCTTCCTAACAGCCTTTGATGTACTTTAACATGTGTAAAACCATCTAAAACATGCATATTCATTCAATATAAGCATAAACATGCATCATACATATCATACAAACATATAATAAAACCCCCTTTGGCTTGCCTCTAAAGGTTGTGTTCTAAGCCTTTCAACTGAGGTGTTACACATGGTCTGCATCTTTCCCTTACAATCACAGCCTATATAGATTCTATTACAAGCTTAGGTAGAATAAAACAAAAGGTTCTAACAGCCATATAAAAATGCCATCTGATTTTGGCAAAAATAAGACATGCTTTTACCTTGTCTTGCCAAATCGGGTAAATTCAGCAAAAGTAGGTCTAAATGTGACTTTCCCCTCTTTTTTGCTTCAACAATTCTGAATATTAAACCCTCCCTTAAGCTTTCACATGATGGAAAAATCCATTTAATTAATTCAAGACACCAAATTGGGCTCATTTCTCTTCTTTCTTCAAGTGGGCTGAACTCAAGTTGTGAAAGAGGGTGTTGGGCTTCTTCCTCTTGCATAATTAAACTAAGCTTATAAGATGAATAAAAGGCTCCAAAATAGTATGGTCTTGGGCTGAATATTGAGAATTTGGGCTTAGGGCTTTTACTTGGGCCAAGCCAAGTGGAGTGGAACTTCGGCTTGGGCTTTCATTACTTTGACTTAGGCCTAAGAATACATCACATTTCTTTATCTTTTCATCCAATGGTTGGATTTAGGTTAGCCTAGGATGATACCATAGGCTTGCATACACTACTATATAAGTCCATAATTCAAACGAAAAGACTAAACTATCCTTAGTTCAGATGAAAATCCCTAATTGAGCACCTTTGCCCGGGATTATTTTCTACCGGCTTTAACTTTCCAATAATAATTCATTTAATCATAAGACCACTATTTTCATGTCCTAATATTCTTTTTTACCTTCAAATATGATGTTAATTCCATAAATTACTCAAGGGGTGTGAAATGACCATTTTGCCCCCAGTTCATCAAAAACTCAAATTTACCCGATTTCTTCCTAACAACTTTTAAACCTCTTTAACTCATATAATACTTCATAAAACATGCACATATGTTCAATTCAAGCATAAACATAGAATAATGCACAACTTTCAATTCAAGTTAAAATCCCCTTAGGTTACCCTTGGTAGTTCAAGTTCTAGGTTTTATTGAGGTGTTACATATTCTTATATCAATATCATATCATGTACACAAGGCTGATAAGGCCTTATGGCTAGGACAGTTAACCCTTCCCAGCTAGGGTATCACATATAGTCAATGTGCACATTACTAATGATATATACCCACTACCCCATCGGTGAGGTAGCTCTATCAAATCCATATGTAAATAGGCCAATGGAAATCAATAGCAATGTATTCTCAAGCCCAAGTCTAAGTAATGAAAGCCCAAACTCAAGTTCCATTCCACTTGGCTTGGCCCAAGTAAAAGTCCTAAGCCCAAACTCTCAATATTCAGCCCAAGCCCATACTATTTTGGATCCTTTTATTCATCTTATAGGCTTAGTTTAATTATGCAAGAGGAAGAAGCCCAACACCCTCTTTCACAACTTGAGTTCAGCCCACTTGAAGAAAGAAGAGAGATGAGCCCAATTTGCTGTCTTGAATTAATTAAATGGGTTTTGGAGTCTCTCCATCATGTCAAAGCTTTTGGGAGGGTTGATTATTCAGAATTGTTGACGCTAAAAGAGGGGAAAGTCACATTTAGACCTACTTTTGCTGAATTTAACCGATTTGGCAAGACAAGGTAAAAGCATGTCTTGTTTTTGCCAAAATCGGATGGCATTTTTATATGGCTGTTAGAACATTTTGTTTTATTCTACCTAAGCTTGTAATAGCCTTTATATAGGCTGTGATTGTAAGGGAAAGATGCGGACCATGAATGAATGAACAAGTATTTTCATTGCCTTTTCAATTCAAGTCATTTACTTTCTTGTTCTTTAATTTCTAGCAGCTTACTTTCATACCAGCTTTTTATTTTCAAGTTTTCAGCATTTTACCTTTAGAATTTCGTTGTATTTTCTTCTATAAACTTTTTATTCAGTCTCTTAACTTTAAGTTTAGTGAATAAGACTTTTGTGTTTGATGTTGGTTCAATGCCCTAAATTTCTGTTCAAATCTGAAGTTACATTATACCCGAATCTGTCTCCATAAACACTTAGACCTGATTTCTTCTAAATTCCATTTCCCAAATCCAACCTCCTAAATCCTTCTCCATCTTCCTTATTCATACTTAACTAAGTCATCCTTAAAACCCTAGAGTGATTGAAGCTTGTTTGCTTAACCAAAATCCCTAAACCAACATATATTCATTTTAGGTAGATTTTGCTAAGTAAGCTACTGCCCAAAATTAGCCTCTCCAAAAACTCATCCATAATTCATGAAACTACCACCAATCATCTTCAAATAGTCTAAATAGATCACCTATAAAGTTTCATAGCAATTGGAGTTCATTTACTCCTTCAATTTGTGGCAACTGATTTGAAATCCTAAAAGGCAATTTGGGGTGGTTCTTGATTGAAGCTTGGGAGGACATTTTTAGCTTGATTCTTGTGTTTCAAAGTTGTTGGAACTAACTTACCAAGAGGCTGGAATACATTATTTGGTATCATAGCTCTTGGTTGAAGCTTGGTTGGTAAGGATTCCACCTCTTGAAACTTGTATTGTTGATGTTGTTAAGCTTGTTGCATTGGAGTTACTTGGGTTAGTTCAAATATATTTTGTTTGAGTGTTGAAGGGATATTTGTGTTGTTAGTAGCAAGTTGTTTTGGTTACTGTAGCTTTTTAGGAGATAGCCAACATGAATATTAGTAAAGAGTTGAGTGAAATGAAAGAACAAATGAGGGAAATAGTTGGCTTGCTAAAACAGAATTTGGAGAGCATGAGATTGACGCCATCCATGCCCTCCTCCTCTCACCATAACCAAATACCATACTATCCCACATATGCCCCTCCCATACCTACCTTAAACCCTCATTCTTACACACCACCAGCCCCTACATACCATATAGCCCCCATTTACACCACCTCACCTATTGACACATCAACCCACCATTATGCCATACCAATTATAACCATCACCCCAACATACTCACCAAATTTTCTTAGAGTCAATGTGGCAAACATTTATTACCCTCCACCACCACCTCTACCCCTACTTACCCTATCAATATCCTATAAGCCTACCGAGCATAAATACCACAGCCTCCTAATCACCAAAGGCATCCTCCACCTCAACAACAACCACCACCACCACTAAGACTGAGACAACTTTTTCCCCTAGAAAATGAAATTGAACCAGCCCCATTTAATGATTTTGATGATGAAGAGGGGAGGCAAGGGCATGTAAACCAAGATGATGATGATAGGGGACTTAGAATTGAGTAACCTGAATTTGATAGGAGTTTGAATCCTAAAACAATTCCACAACATGTTTGCACATGTGATGAAATCATTTTTGGTAGTGCTTTTCAAATGTCTATAGATGATCCATTTATTGATTTTTCTACCTCAAAATATGACTTGAAAGCAAATACTATTAATGGTTCATATGGTTTTGAATTTTATTTTGTGTGAATATTGCATCAAATGAGTTTGAAGTAAAAACAAGGTTGTTTTGTCCTTGTTTGGAAAATTCAGCCACGATCCATCCTTTTATAGCATGGAACGATATTTCAATTATGGATTTCATGATTTTTTTCCTTGAGTGCTTGCCGAGAATTGATGTTCTACTCAAGGATTCGAGAAAAAAAAGGAAACATTTGACTTTGCTTGCGTAGTTTAATAAAGGTTGTGTTGGGTTGCCATTCGATCATAATTCAATGTGACCATAATAATGTCCTTTTGATGAGTTCTTTAATGATTCATGATTGGATTAGATACTTGGGTCAGTTTGGGTATTTGGAGTGTACGAAGATGACATCATGGACATTTTTTTTATGGATGGGTTGAGATGTTCTTAAGCTAGAATACTTGGAGGAGAGCTCAACAATTATTTTGTATTAACTTTTGTGTTTAGATATGAAGCATGCAGATTTGAGGACAAATCTTTTCAAGGAGAGGAGAATGTTGTATTTTCAAGCCCAAGTCCATGTAATGAAAGCCTAAGTTCCACTCCATTTGGCTTAGCCAAAGTAAAATCCCTAAGCCCAAACTCTCAATATTCAGCCCAAGCCCATACTATTTTAGAGCTTTTTATTCATCTTATAGGCTTAGTTTAATTATGCAAGAGGAAGAAGTCCAACACCCTCTTTCACAACTTGAATTTCAGCCCACTTTAAGAAAGAAGAGAGATGAGCCTAATTTGGTGTCTTGAATTAATTAAATGGGTTTTGGCCTCTCTCCATCACGTGAAAGCTTAAGGGAGGGTTCAATATTCATAATTGTTGAAGCAAAAAGAGGGGGAAGTCACATTTAGACCTACTTTTGCTGAATTTAACCGATTTGGCAAGACAAGGTAAAAGCATGTCTTGTTTTTGCCAAAATCGGATGGCATTTTTATATGGCTGTTAGAACCTTTTGTTTTATTCTACCTAAGCTTGTAATAGCCTCTATATAGGCTGTGATTGTAAGGGAAAGATGAAGACCATGAATGAATGAACAAGTATTTTCATTGCCTTTTCAATTCAAGTCATTTACTTTATTGTTCTTTAATTTCTAGTAGCTTACTTTCATACCAGCTTTTTATTTTCAAGTTTTCAGCATCTTACCTTCAGAATTTCGTTGCATTTTCTTCTGTAAAATTTTTATTCAGTCTCTTACTTTAAGTTTAGTGAAGAATAATTTTGTGTTTGATGCTGGTTCGATGCCCTAAATTTCTGTTCAAATCTGAAGCTACATTGTACCCGAATCTGTCTCCATAAACACTTAAACTTGATTTCTTCTGAATTCTATTTCCTAAATCCAACCTCCTGAATCCTTCTCCATCTTCCTTATTCATACTTACCTAATTCATCCTTAAAACCCTAGAGTGATTGGAGTTTGTTTGCTTAACCAAAATCCCCAAACCGACCCATATTTATTTTAGGCAGATTTTGCTAAGTAAGCTACTGTCCAAAATTAGCCTCTCCAAAAACTCAACCATAATTTATGAAACCGCCACCAATCATCTTCAAATAGTCTAAATAGATCACCTATAAAGTTTCATAGCATTTGGAGTTCATTTACTCCTGCAATTTGTGGCAACTGATTTGAAATCCTAAAAGGCAATTTGGGGGGTTTCTTGATTGAAGCTTGGGAGGACGTTTTTAGCTTGATTCTTGGGCATCAAAGTTGTTGGAACTAACTTAATAAGAGGCTGGAATACTTCATTTAGTATCATAGCTCTTGGTTAAAACTTGGTTGGTAAGGATTCCACCTCTTGCAACTTATAATTGTTGAGCTTGTTATGGGTTGTTGCCTAGTAATTGTTGTGGGTAGAAATATTCTACATATTGTGATTTTCTTGAGTAGATTATTGGTTGAGGATGTCTATTAAAGGGGAGGATTCATTGTTTAGTTGAAACTTGTGTTGTTGGGTTAGGTGCATTAGGGCTATTTGGGGTTAGTTCAAATCTGTTTGTTTGAATCATTTCAAGGCTCTCTTATTAGGATTTGTAGGTTATTAATCATATCTTATTATGAAGATTACTAAAAGTATTACGGTTATGGAGCTTGTTCAAGTGAAGGGAGTGTTAGTGCTTATCATTTTCCTAGTGCTTGGGACTTTTATGTGTATGACCATTCAATTTCAAGTCCTATGAATGATTGTGGACTTAAACAACATCATTCTTATTGTCATTATCCTATGGATTTAACCTTTTATGCAACTCATGAAGTTTATGATGCATATGGCTTTATCTAATTCTTGGGACTATAATGACAATGAGCCTATCTTTGAGAGCACATCTTATCATATGGTTGAAACCTCTCCACAAATACATCAACCCACACCTTCACAACAAGAATTTATAGAGCATTTGGACTTTCAAATACAAAACTAGAAAGCTACCTTCCAATGTCCCAACACCAGCCCATAAATCCACCTCACATGAACCTCAAACAACATTACTAGGCCCACCTCAATCTTCACCACAGCTGTCCCTTATCCAACCTCCAACATCGAAATAGTGAGATGCTTATCATGTGCAAATTCTTGGTGTTGAATTTTCTCTCATTCTTCTCTTTATTATTTTTAGTTATTGTTAATTTTTATAAATAAACAATTTACACCCCCTCCTCCCCCCCCCCCCTCTTGGTTGCCAAGGTACTTTCAATTAGTATTAGAGCTTTGAATCCACTTTTCTAAAGATATAACCATCTTGGATCAAAGATCATATGGCAAACCAAGCAACCAACATCATTGAAGGCAGTTTCACCATGAGACCACCTTACTTCAATGGCACCGACTATCCCTATTGGAAAAATAGAATGAAAATCTACATAGATAGTGATGGCATTGATTTATGAGACATTGTAGAAGCGGGTTATATGGTTCCTACAAAATCGTTGATGATACGAAAGTTATCAAGCCAAAAATTGAATGGACAACCACGAAAAAGAAAGCAAATAGGAGGAATCTGAAAGCAATGAATACTCTCTATTATGCCTTGAGTAGAAAGGAGTATGAAAAATCTCCCATTGCATTTCGACAAAGCAAATTTGGGACACTTTTGAGACTACACATGAAGGAACAAATCAAGTCAAGGGTAAAAATATTCAAATTCTTACTCATGAATGTGAGCTCTTCCAAATGCTACCCAATAGAAATGTATCTGAAATGTACAATCATCTAATGGTGATTATAAAACAAATGAGGAAGCTTGTGAAGAACTACTCTAAAGAAGACATCAATTGCAATATTTTGAGAGTTCTACCTGAGAAAGATTGGGAAGCAAGAGTTGCTTCAATTGAGGAAGCCAATGACTTGAGTACGCTCCCAACCGACAATTTGTTGGGAAAATTTCTCACACGTGAAATTACTTTATTTCAAGACAAAATTGAAGAGAAGAATAATGAGACAGCTCTCATTGCTTCCAAGTAGACTTCTTTAATTGATAGTGATGAAAAGAAAGATGATGAACACATGGCCTTGCTCATAAAAAGAATAAGAAATCTTATTCTTGGGAAAAACAAGAACAATAACCCATTTGAAAGATATGAGAAGCATGAGAAGTCCAAGGGTAATCAAGTGAAATGCTTTGAATGTGAAAATCTGGTCAATAAAAGCGAATTGTCCAAAATTGAAGAACAAAAAAAGCTTTAAGAAGAAGGCACTAGGGGCTACTTGGGATGACTCAAGTAACTTTGATGAAGAGAAGGAAGCTAGAAAATATGAGATAGCCAACCTATGCTTCATGGCAATTGAAGAGGATGCATCTTCAAGTGAGGTTAGTAATTTTGACTTTAACTCTAATAATGATGCCATGCAAATTATGAATAGATTGCTTTCAAAATATCATAAATTGCAAAACAAGTATGATAAATTGAAAGAAATGCCTACTGAAGTCTTAGATGCTTACAAAAATGAAATGAATGAACTAAGTGCATCTAATGATGAATTAAAAAAAGGCCATTGATCTTACAAACCAATAATGTAATAAGCTAAAAAATGAAAATTCCTTGTTGAAAAATAAGTTAGACTCTCATGATGCTTGCATATCCAAACTTTGCAATGACAAAGAAAAATTAGATAAAATACTTTAGTCCCAAAGATGTCCTACTATCAAGTATGGACTTGGTTATAATGGAAGGGATGCCCCATCAAGACTATATTTGTAAAGACATCAAAATCACATGCTCACATTGACCATATGCCTCCACCTAAGATTGTTAGGCCTAAAACAAGTATGCATAAGCATGCCATGCATGATTCTTATTTAGAAGAACAAAGAATGCATATTCTAGACCAAAATCAAATTATGGTTATTGGCCTCAATATCATTCCAAACCATATCATAGGACAAAATCTCAACAAAAGTCTATAATTTATTTGAGATATCACTATTGTGGGAAATTTGAAAATTCAAACTTCAAATTCCATATTAGAAATATGCATTTAGGATATGTTGATGCTAACCCCTAAGAACCCAAAAGAATTTGGGTACTTAAAGCAAGATAAATTTCATCTTGTATAGGTATGTTTGAAATCCATAAGGAAAGAAGAATCATGGTATTTGGATAGTGGATGTTCAAGGCATATGACTTGCAATGCAAGTCTTCTCTCAAACTTGGAAGAGAAGAAAAGAGGAAATGTAACCTTTGGAGATAATGACAAAAGTAAAATGATTAGAATTGGGAAAATTGGTAAGACCAATAAACTCTCTCTTGAATATGTATTATTAGTTGATGGTCTAAAATATAATTTGATTAGTGTGAGTCAATTATATGACATGGGAAATAAAATTTATTTTACTTCTAAGAAATGCTTTGTGAAGCATTTGAAGGATAATAAAATTTTGTTGGTCGATTATACAATTGGCAATGTGTATATGATTGATATTAGTAGCATGCATGATGATAATGTTAATTGTATGGTTTCTCTTTGTGATGATGAATGATTGTGACATAGAAGACTTGACCATGTTAGCATGGATCACATTGACAATCTTAAGTCTAATGAACTTGTAATTGGTCTCCCCAAGGTCAAGTTTCATAAAGACAAAATGTGTGATGCATGTCAAATGGGCAAGCAAGTTAAACGTTCTTTTAAATCCAAAAATGTTGTTTCTTCTTCTTCTAGACCTCTAGAACTTTTACATATGGACTTGTTGGGCCCTTGTAAGATATTTAGCCTTGGAGGTAAATAATATGCATTTGTGATTATTGATGATTACTCTAGATTTACTTGGGTATTATTCCTTGCTCATAAGGATGAAAGTTTTAAGAAGTTTAAATCTTTTACTAAAAGAGTCCAAAATGAAAATTTTTTTTATATCACATCTTTAAGAAGTGATCATGGAAGAGAAATTGTTAATCTTGACTTTAAAACCTTTTGTGTTGAAATGAAAATATTTCATAACTTTTCTACACCAAAAACTCCCTTACAAAATGGAGTTGTAGAAAAGAAAAATAAAACACTTATTGATATGGCTAGAACTATGCTCAATGAGTACTCTCTTCCTAAGTACTTTTGGGTCGAAGCTGTCAATAGTGCTTGTTACATTTCAAATAGACTTTTTATAAGAGCAATTTTAAATAAAACTCCTAATGAGCTATGGAATAGAAGAAAACCAAGAATTTCATATCTAAGAATATTTGGATGCAAATATTTTATATTAAACACCAAGGATAATCTTGAAAATTTTGACTCCAAAACAAATGTAGGTGTTTTCTTATGCTATTTAACTTCTAGCAAAGCTAATAGAGTTTTTAATAAAAGAAATTTAGTTATTGAAGAGTCCATGCATGTTATATTTAATGAAACTAGTCCTTTTGATGTGCATAGATTTGAATATAATGAGAATGATGACATATTTGGTCATGTGCATGATTCATCCATTGACTTATAGTCTCTTGTTGATTCATTTTTAAAGGACCATAATGACCTATAAGATCCTTCCATGGTGATAAAAAATCTACCTATTGATGTTGAACTTCCAAAAAATTGAAAATTCTAAAAAGACCACCCAAAAGACCTCATAATTGGTGAACCCTGAAAGGGTGTAGCCACAAGATCCTTTTTCAAAGGAATAATGAATAACCTAGCCTTCATATCAAAGTTGAACCTAAGAATATCAATGAGGCCCTAGAGGATGAAAGTTGGGTTAAGGCCATGCAAGAAGAATTGAACAAATTTGAGAGAAACAAGGTTTGGACCTTGTTTCCCAAACCACAAAAATGTAATACCCTAGAAATGCATAACAGGTTTTAGTAAATAAAATTCTCAGTATATAGATTAAAATCATTGAAATGACCAATAAAAATTTTAGAAAATCAGTTAGAGTGAAAACGAGAAAATTTTTCAAAAATCGTCGGTACCGATATCGCCGCCATAAAAATAGCGGTACGGTTGATGGATGAATTTCTAAATTTGGATTGAGGGTTAATGATAAGGTATATTCATGTGTGAATACAGTAAAAAGAAATATGAGAAAATATTAAAGAACACTGCTAAAATGAGCAAAAGGGTACTTTCAGTGAATAGTAAAAATTTGACAGTTCGAGTTTTAAAATGACTCTAAAACTATTTTTATTAATTAATATTAATAAAAATATGATATTTAAACATTCACTTTGAATTCTAATTCCCGAAGGAATTGTCGGAATAAATTACAGAGCGAAAAAGGACCAAAAGTAAATTTCAGAAAATTCGAGGACCAAAGTGTAAATTGCCTACTTTGTCCTACTATATAAGGGTGACTTAGACAAATTTTGACTTAAATTTTCTGATTTCTTCTCCCTTCTTGCCGTGAGCATTCTTCATCCATTTCAAATAATTTTTGTCTCAAATTTGTGAAGAAAAATTATTTCAAACCTAAAACTAAAACCATACAAACACTAAACTACCAAAATCAACCATAAAAATTGAAGAAAAATTGAAGAACAAAGACGTGGAAATTTCGGCCACTTTAGGATTTTTGAGGTAATTGTTTATTTGTTTGATTTTTTAGTTTAATTAGGTTAAATGGATGATAAAAGGATTGGGTAAATGGTTTAATTGCATCAATTGATGTATTAAATAATTTTTCCCAATTTTCTAACCCAAAATTGAAGTTGTGAGTTTTGATTTTGAGTATATGGATTAGGATGTGTAAATTGGCTTTAGAATAAGTTAATTGGGTACTAATCAATGTTTAATTGACGTTCGTTTCGTTGTAAAAAACTAGTTCGGAGAAAATTGCCGATTTTGGCCTAAACCGAGGATTTGAGGAATCGGGTAGCAAATCCATTGTATTTGGTGATTTGGAGTATTAGGTGAGTCTACTATGCATCAATTTACTTGCCCTAATTGATAAATTGAAATTTGGAATCCAATTGTGGAAATTGAGTTATGGCTAAACCCTAATTTGTGCCATTTGCATTATTTTTGTTCATATTGTTGACTTGTTCTTCCATTGCCTATTTGATTCATTTGATGAATATTATTGAGTTGTGGTTGTTGCCTATAAATTACTTTTCATGTGCTTGTTCATTGATAATTGGGGCAATTTTGATATTGCATCAAATTCATGCCGGAATTTTCGTAGGCCAACCATTTGAATGCCACCATCGTCAGCGACTGGCATACCAATTGCGTCAACTTTTTGGCCGAAAATGACCAAATTATGTTTGTTCCCATTTTTTTTTGTTAGACCTTTGGTCATCATTTTATCGATTGTTATTGATGTTTTATTGATTTTATACTCATTAAATTGATTCTAATGAGTTATTGATACTTGATTTGATATCCATTCTATTGATTGATTGATATGGAGTCTATTGAGCTAGAGGACGTCATTGTTGCATCATGGTATCCATTGATATGTTGTTTCTTAATATTGATCCTTATATGTCATGACAAAGCTACTGATTCGACAGGGTAGTGGGAAAATACTGTCGACCTTGTGCACATTGTATTATTGGTACCCTAGCTAGGAAGGGTTATGGTCCTGACCATAAGACCTGATTAGTCTTATGTTACAGATATTGATATACTGGAGACCTATTGTAACACCTCAGTCAAAAGCTAACCCAAACCATTAGAGGGGCAATAGAGGGGAAAATTTTTTCTTTCTTTTTGTATTGATAATGATGTATGTTTATGCATGGAATAAATAGTTATGCATGTTATTTGAATTAGTTTTAGGCATAGAAGTAGTCTAGAGACTGTTAGGACTTAATCGGGAAATTTTGAGATTTTGGTGAACTGGGGGCAAAATGGTCATTTTTCGCCAGTCGGAATTTTATGGATTTAATATCATATTTAAAAGGAGAAAATAATTTAAAGATTTGAAAATGGCCATATTTTAATTATTTGAACAGTAAATAAAGAAATAATCCCTGTTGAAAATTTTTATCGGCTTGTTGCTCGATTTCGGTGTTTCGGTTGCACTAAGGGTATTATGGTCATTTCCTTTATAATATGGAGTTATTGAGTGTGTGCAACCTTGTGGTATTAGTTTAGGCTTGATTAAATCTGGCCGTTGGATCAAATGATGAAGAATTGGATGGTTAGATGAGTAGGTTGCAAATTTGCTATCCTAAGCTCAAAGTATGGGATTATTGCTTATGGTTTATGATTTGGTGTGTTAAAAGCATGTGAAATTCATCTTAGTTGACTTTGGTTGAACCAATAGGATTAAAGTAAGAAAAATGGATGGTTGTATGACTAGGATTCACCAAAATTACCATGAAACCTAAACCATTGGATCACACCTTTTATATTTGGATATATATAACAATTTGTCATCTTCTTCCTTGAAAAATTTCAGCCCAAAACTTCACCATTGCTGCATCCATTTCGGCCAAACCATCTTTTTCCATTCTTTGATGTTTTCTTTCCATTTTTGATGGAAATGAATCAATCCACCATCCTAAACACTAATCTAACCTTTAAATTCAAAGAAAAAGCCATTAAAGCCATTAAATAGCTTAAGAAAGTTTTGAAGAACTATTGGTAAGTTGTGAGTTTTTGATTTCTTTTGATGCAGAAATGTTTGTATGAATGTTCTTATTGATTTTTATGGTTTAGAAGTTATTTCCTATGGTTAGAATGCAAGATGGAGTTTGAAACCCTAATAGGTTGATTATTGAATTAAAGTATAGTTTTGATGTGTTTAATGCTTTAAATG
>CANXYC010518791.1:0-26584 GCA_948193065.1 Aleurites moluccanus
ATTTATCTTGCCTAAGCTATTTTAAGCTTATTTGTGTATGCATGCCATATAGTTTATTTTAATGGGTTCTTCGTGGTATTGGTAGCAATAGCATCACCCATACCCTAGGACCGTCATGGCTCCTAAGTTGGGCTGTGACAAATGGAATGGATAAGTTTTGGGTTGTACAATATTGAGATTTTTTGAAATTTTTTTTATTATCGATATTTTATCAGTATTTTCCCTTAAATTTATAATAAAATAATGATGATTTATAAAAAAAATCTTTGATTTCAAACCGACTTAAATCGAATCCAATTGAACTGAAATAGATTGTTTGATTATAATGATGATTTGGTTTGGTTTGAATATTTTTCAAATTGACAATATTAATTTGGTTTGATAATAATTCTTTAAATCGATTAAACCGAACCGATGCCACCCCTAACTAGGTAAATACAAGTATTGAAAAACATGTATGGAAGAGTCTAAATTTTTTGCTAAAACTCTGGGGTCTAAAAGTTTCAAATTAAGTAGAATTAAGATGAAATTCGTGCATTGCAAATTTAGTCAAGGCTAAAGTGAGAATAATAAATGAGTTAGTTTGGATGGAGTGACATTGCAAAAGTATTCTTAGAAGATATTAGAGAATGATATTAGCCATAGGATAAAAATTAAATGATTAAATGAAGACTTGTCAAGGGAGTTTTATGTTTATAATTGCAAGATTCCTAATAAATTGAGAATAAAAGAGTTTTATGTTTATAATTATAAGATTCCTAATAAATTGAAAATAAAATTTCATCGTATAACTATTTAATTGACTATGCTATTTCGTAACGAGTGCTAGATAATTAAAAAATAATATATATAAAAAATGAGTGTTGTGGAAATAGTGCCCACATAATTTTCTAGACAAGAAGAGAAACAGTGTCCAAGAAAGGCACTGACGGAGAAAAAGAAAAGAAAAGCATGAGAGAGAATAATTTTTGTAGAAACAAATTTTTTTATATAAAATAAAAAATTAATTGCTAATTTATATGTAAAATCACTCGGTACATTAATTTTTTTTTTTAAATTAACTTTCTTATAATAAATATCACAACATCTTTTCAATTAATTTTACTATTATTATATGTCAATTTTATAATAAAAATATTTTTATTTTTTTATTTTTCTTGCATGTATGATTTATAAAATTAAATGAAAGAATTTAGTAATATATTATAATATTAATATATTTTAAAAAATTAAAAAAATTAAGTGTGTTGAGTTATTTTATAATAAAAATAATAATTAATTTTAAAATAAAATAAAATATACAGTTTCTGAAAAAGGCTAGAAGGTACTTTCAAATTTCTATGTAATGCCATTGGAGGTGCCAACTACTGAGGTGGTTCTCTGTTCCTTTCTGTGTTTTGATATAAAAACCCAAAAACAGAGACACTTTATCCCAACAAATTCTCCTCCAAAAATCCAATTTTTTGTGGTTTCTGCCTCCTAAATTTCTGCAAACAGTCTCTTGAATTGTCTCCCAAAATCTTTATGTTGTTTGTTTTTGTTTATCAGAGATGAGTGACCCCAAGTATGCTTATCCTTACCCTGCTCAAGGTGCCTTTTTTCTTTTAATCTTTACTTTCTTGATTTTGCATGCATTTTTCTTTATTTCTTGAGATTTTGAGGTGACAAATTTATGGGTTTTGCACCCTTTTTTTTTTTGAAGATTGTTGGTTTTTGGCTAATTTAATCGAATTCTCTTTAGATGAATCCTTGTTTCTCCCACAAAAGTTGATTTCCCTGGGGAAAGATTCTAACTTTTCTTCTCCTCCCTTTTATTAGGCTCTCTTTTTGAGATAATATGATGAATAAGTTATGAAAAAAAAAAATCCTAAAGAAAAATCATGGGTTGTTTTTATTTATTTCTTGGGTGGTTGATTTTGTGTTGGCAGGTTATTATCAAGGACCTCCAGTGGTGGCTCCTCCACAATATCAATATTCTGCTCCACCACCCAGAAGAGAGCCTGGTTTTCTTGAAGGATGGTAATTTCTTTATCCTCCTCTAAAGAAAATGATTTAAAAAATTTACCTATTTGTTCAAGAAATTTAGGTTTTTATTTTTGATGTGCTTATTTTCACTTCTTGTTTGATTGCAGCCTTGCAGCTCTGTGTTGCTGTTGCCTAATTGATGAGTGTTGCTGTGACCCATCTATCATCCTTGTTAGCTGATACAAAAAAGCTGTAATTTCTTCCTGGAATCATTGTACTTTGTTTGAAATACTTATAGTGTTATAACGGGTGATGGTTGTTTATCTAGGAAATTTTAAATCTAATTATTTACCACTTTAATGTTCAAGTTCTTAAATATGGATCACTTTTGATCTTCTGTTTGTTTAGTAAACGCTAAAAACAATTTCAATCCTTATATTGTTTAGTAAACGCTAAAAACAATTTCAATCCTTATATATTTTCTCTTATTTTTCTTCAATTTTTTTACTCTTTTATTTCGATTCTCATTTCTTTTAATTAAATTGTATACAGTAATTAGCCCCTTAGTAGTTAGTTAGCACTAAAACTCCTTGCAAAGGGGATTTGTAGAAAAATTCTGTTTTTTTCCCCCTAATTCATTGGATTATTATTAGTATAAGCATGCTTTCTAATCAATGTTATCTCAAACCAAGTATTTAGATAGCTAGAGTAGGTTAAGGAAGTGCACATAAGATCAATAGGAAATTTATTTCCTGTTTTTACTGTTTCTTTGTGTTCAAAAAGAATTGAGAGGGATTTCTTTGTTCGTCTAGAGTAGTGAATGATAAGCCTTTGGTGTAGTGGTATTGGAGTCAAATTCAAGATAGTGGTAGAAGGTCGTGAGTTCTTGAGTTCGAGCTGCATTTGGAGCCAAATAAAAATAAGAATCTTATTCAAGATATGGGATGAGGCATTTGGGCCCCAATTCTTTGAATTTTTGAGTTGGAAAATGATGACAAAAGTAATCGTCTTTCGGTGTTCATTTTTGTCAAAATTGTGGGGATCTCTTTTAGCCATCCAAATAAGTTACCTTGATGAAAGGTTCCCATTTGATTTGAAATGAAAACGGTGCCTTGCAATATATATTATCCATGACAATTACTTCTACAATTTTGAATAATTATGTTGACATATTTGGTTTTTGATAATAACATTAGCATCCCCCTTATTAGCATTCTGTTTTCTTCATATACATACTTCAGAATGAATATGTTATCTCTAGTCTGTTCGAATGCTTATTAACTGTTTTTTCGAACCTAATGCTCTGCTTGCTGCCTGAACTTCTGCAATCTGCTCGTCACTGTGATGGAGCATTTGGTATGCCTGTTGTACTTTGATTAGAACATTTTGAGCAATAATAATCTACTTTTCTAATTTTGAGCTATGTTCCTCAGTGGTGCATTGCTCATCAGGCTAATTGATGCTGACTGCAGAGCAAACAACACCTTTCTGATTGATTTGAGTTTCTGGTGTGAACAATTTTACCCACATTCCTAATTTTTTCTCGTTCTCTTGCTGGGAATGTGAAACTAAAGAAATCAAAGGTTGTATGCTTACTAATTTGTCCTATAATAATAATTAATAAGCGTAATTCAAGGTTTTGGGACATGGAAAAATGTCTAGGAATGCCAAGAATTTCTCCTTTCTAAGCTTGAGAAAGAGCAGGGAACTTTCCATAACAACTAGAATGATAAATAATAATCTTATATTATCTATCAGTAGTTTCCAGGTTTTAGGCTAATTCTTTGCCACTGGCCTTTCTCTGTTTTAGTATCATAACAATATATCATCTTGGTTGGCTTGGCTGTGAAATTAGGAATCTTGATTCCAAAATGTAAATCTTGAAATGAAATTTCATTTTACATTTGGTTTATAATAAATATATTTTTAATATTTTTATATTTAAATAAATTGAAATATAAGTCTTTCTAAGTATATTTCTTAATATAATAGTTATATTTTATTTAATTATTTTAAAAATGATTGAATTTAGACATTCATTTTCAAAAGTCTGATTATAACAAAGAGGAAAATAAAAATAATTTTTCTTTTGCCAATTTTAATCGAAAAGAAAAACTTAGAAAATGATAATAATAATAAAAAAGTATGAAATTCTCCTAGATGCTACTGCTAGGAAAGAAAGACACACGGTAAAGTCAAAAATAAATATAAGAATCTCTACTCAGATAGCAATTAACATGATTGAATGTTTAGCAACTCAATTATTAAAATAATTTAAAATAATAGATTTAAAATAATAAATTTTTATTAAAATAATTTTAAATAATAGATTTAAAATAAACTACTCATGATAACTAAAAAAAATCAAGTTTAAAAGTAAAATTTTATAAAAAATAAATTTTGACATTAATTATCAAATATCTAATTAGTTTAAAATCACATTCAATATAATTCACTACAATGGAACTTATTTTTTTAAGCTTCGAAACACCCATTATAATAAAAATTACTTATCATTGAAAAATTGAATCTGAATTTTAGGGGTTTTCTGTTGAAACTTATCCATGGGGAGGGGGAGAGGTATTGAATATAAATGGAGATACATATAAACAATAAACATCTTAGCTGACTTTTCATATATCTTTAATTTGTATTATTTTGAAATTAACACTTTCAGAAATAAAATTAATCCCTTTTATATATTCAGATTTGCTAATCACTTTACTTCTTATTTATGAAATTATAAATATTTTTTATATTACTCGTTAATTAAATAGCGTTTATTATCTATGTATCAAAACTCGTATTTGTCGTTGTTATTCTGATCAATGAGATGCGCATCATTTCTCCAAAAAAAAAAAAAACTAGTATTTGCCACATGCCAAGTTCAATTTCCCTTCTCCTAATGCTAAGAAAAACTAATATTTGATAATACATAGCATATTTTGGTCTAAATAGTAAATAGCTCTCATTGCATCGATCCTTATTCCATTGGATCCTATTGGGTAAGAAATTAGAATTAAAATTGAAAATATATATTAGAATTAGAATTAGAATTGAAAATATATCTGGGTAGCATATATATTAATCTACTGAAATAAGATTCAAATAGAAACCCAAGCCAAATTGATTTCTAATAATAGTTCATTTTGATTACAGCAAGCAGAAATGATAATAAAACAAGCAGACAACAGAAGAAAGAATCACTATACCAATATTTAGAGAATGAAAGCAGTACTAGTGAACCTTTGTTTTATAGACGCCATATGCAGAGAGAGATACATTATAATAATACTTGAAATAATCATGAGAACCTTATTCCTCCATAACAATTCATGATCATGAGAAGCTTATTAATATTTTATTTTTAAATTTAAGTTTTTCTATTTTTTAATGAGAATTCAAAAGTTTTATAGGCATCAAGCAACTACTGCCTCAGCCAAGATGGGTGATTCTTTTGGGCAAGTATCAATCTGGGAGTTATTAACACTGCTTTCATATGTTGTTTTACCCCAAAAACCACCTCCACAGCCAGCACCACAACCACCACCACAGCCTCCACTCTTCACCATGTTCCCGCATCCCCCACCGCAGCCGCTGCCACATCCTCCACTCTTCACCATGTTCCCGCATCCACCACCGCAGCCGCTGCCGCATCCACCACCGCAGCCGCTGCCACAGCCTCCACTCTTCACCATGTTCCCGCATCCACCACCACAGCTGCTGCCACAGCCTCCACTCCTTGTATTTGCATTCAACTCCATTTTACTTTCTATAGAAGCAGTCAGGTTGATTTGTTTGGCTTCCTCATGGAACTCACTGACCTTTTCCACATTACCATCCAACTCCTTCATATTTTTTCCATTAACAGTGAAACCCCCATATCCTTCATTCTTCAAAATATTAGCAAGTATAAAGGCTGAAATGATTGCAGGCAACACCAACCATTCTTCTCTTACCTGTTAATATGTTTTAAATTAAGAGCAATGAGAAGAGAAAAGAGTACAAACAGATGCTCTAACCAAGAATTCTACTCAAGATTTAATGAGAAGGCAAAATTGTACCTTGACAGACAAAGACTTTAAGTCGAGCAATGCTACTGCTTTGCCATATGGATCCTCTGCAGAAAATTCAACTGCAGTTACAAAATCTTTTTCATTTCTTTCTTTCTCACAGTGTTTTGGCTCAAAATCCAGTTTTCTTCCCTGAAAAATTTTTATCTGTACCAAGAAGATAAGTACAATGAATGATCTGCCGGTCGCTCAGACTGAAATAATATAAGACTCTAGGCTCAGCTTCAGCCAAAGAAAAAATAGAGAGTAAATAAGGACTGCATAAACTGAAAGCATAATCCATATAGGTGAGAATGTAAGCCTTATCTAAGTTGAGGAGACAAGTATGCAATGTAATATACCTAAATCTCAAGTTTCTGGGTCAATTTGACTAACCCAAATGGAGAGAATTCATGATATAATGTAACAGAAGCATCATTAATTACCAGATGGACAAAATAATCTATGATTCTAAAGGAAATTTATGATTAAGAAAATGACCCCAAAAGAAAGCATGTGATAGGCAAAAAATGACTACCATCCTACTGCCCATGAGCTCAAAGAGATGGCCATCATCATCAGATTTTGTTTTAAGATGAAGGCACCACTGAGAATCCATCAAACACCACTGAGTCTCCATGAACTCTGCAAGCACGTGTGTTTCACCAGATTTTATAGCTCCAATTACTTGCTTCTTAAGAATGCTCTGGTCTCTCACTTTTGCCTTTGTCGAGTCCCTGGAACATGACCAAAGCTAGAAATTAATACAGCTGGAGCTTCAGAATATATAGTAACTTGCAGCTACCAGTATTACATACTGATGGGAAGAGACACAATGAGCAAACATTATTACCAAAGGGTTCTATTGATCCATGTAGCATAAATTCCAGTGCAACACTAACAAAAAGGGTAAGTTTCCTTAAACTAGGAGATATATACAGAAGTACTAAATCAGCTAAATTATCAATTTACCACGATGAATTGCAATGTTCCTATATTAGTTTCAATTGGAGATTAAGTGAGAAATATATTAACTAGCTTGTTTCTTCATGCAGCCATAACATTTGAACATTATATTTTTCTGATTCATACATTCAAGTCTTCTTTAGGAGCAATACTCAAAAGTATTACAGTAATTTTAAGCTAGTATATATGATTTCACTCAACATGCAAGGACCTAAAAGGTAGTTTTAAATTCATTTGCTAGCAAAAGATACAGGCAAGAAGATACCTCATTTGCAGGCTGATGATCTCATTATCATTTTCATCAATGACATATGTCCAATTTTTAGCATGTTGAGCCCTTCCAGGAAGAGGGAAAAAGCATGAACTTTTTGAGAATGATCTGGAACGAGCCATGTGCAGTACATATGGTGCTTGGATGGGAACAGTAAATGAGGCAGCTATTCGTATGTAGATTGCCTTTGAGCTCACATTGCCAGAACTGGGAAGCAATTCTACCCATTTCTCCACAGCAAGTTTAGAAACTGGATTTAGAAAGTCTTGCAAAGATAATGAAGCAGTACCCAGTGTTTTGAATGCCTTGGTTATGTGTAAATTGGAAGGTGAATTAGAAATAAGTTCAAAAAGCAGTTCTCCCTTAGGTTCACACTGGAAAGAAGCAACCTGTTTCTGTGCAATAGTTAATTTCGGCTTAACGTTAAAGTGTACATCAGGCTGGCTTTTACTAAAAGTGACAAAAAAGCAGCCCTTGTGACCTTCTGGTAAGTTTTTAACTCCCACAATCTCCAAAAGGACCTAAAGAAGCAACAAAAAAAAGGTGGAAAAAATTAAAAAAATGAGAGTTGTTTTAATCATGTTCACTAGTCAGAAAAATTATCAACTGGTATAGGTAGAGATGCTAGATGGAAACTGAAAACATAAAATGCCCTTTAATTGATCAAGATTGTAGAAAAACATTTTACAAGCTTAGTTCTCATCCAATGTAATGATACATAATGCACACCAAGTTTAGCAAAAAGGGTTGACATCAGTGCCTATTTCTTTTAATTTCCATCTTCATTAATAAGATCAAGAATTTGAAATGGACGAATAATCAGAAAGGTAATGGAAAACTACCTCCACAATTTTCACCTCTGGGAGTTGAATCATCTCCTGACCTTCATTCGATGCTACTACATCTTTTCTCAAGGTATTTGGCCAGTATGGAATGGTTGTGACAGGAGATGGCACACTGCCTCTATACATTGCTCCTGCCTTCCAATATCTTGAGCCAAATGTCTCTTCCCACTGCTTGTTAGTTCCAGAAAATCCAACATCCAGCTTCTTTCCTTTAGTCCTGTCTGAGTCCATGTCATCATGCTCCAATATCTTGCCAAGTGCTTCCATTAAATCTTTACAGTAAGAAACAGGATGCAACTGGTGTGTGTGCCAAATAAGATCAATGTCATAAGTTGGAACACAAAAGCTTTTTATGGACTGTTCCCTGTTTCTCTTAATCAGATGCAGAAACCCCTTATATCTGGTCACAGCTCCTTCAAGAAAAATATCATTGTTCATATGGGGTCTGGATACCTGTCACAAATAAGAACAAAAACATATATATATATCAGAAGACAGAAACAGATGAGATATTTGTCATGTGTGCAAAGCATCATCCATGTAAAAAGGATTTCCTGAAATTTGCAGCCACACAAATAACCTATATATGATCTTACAAAATGTATAGTGTTTTTAACTTCTCAATTGACATCATACACATGTTAGTTGCAGTTATGGTGGGTGATACAGTAAAGAGTATTCAAAAGTTTTACTTCCAATGCATAGTTATAGAGACGTCCTCACAACACCAATGAAACTTGGAATATTAAAAAAATTTCATATATTAGGATCTCAACACAATTATTCCAGCCATTTACATCTTAGCTGCACTTACAAAAATGTAGTAGCAGATTTGTTAATAAATTAAAAAGATTGTAAACTATGAAGACAAAAAGATTATCCTTTGGATACCTGATAAAAGAAAGGACTCTGCCTTTTAACTGCTGAAACCAAATCATACTTAGTGCAATTTTCAATTGCCAAAAACTTTTCCTTGGCAGCAGCAGGAAACGATTTTGTCCAGTCAAAGACATAAGGCTCATCTGGATACAACCTATTCCAAATTTCTTCAGTTTGCTTTTGGCAGATTCCTTTAACAGAAGATACAACATCAGAGTTGTCCAGTATCCTTCCATAAAGCTCCTCACAGTCAGTTTTGTACCTTACCTGAAGGCAAAGCCAAGAAACAGAAATTAGCAACCAACATAAAAATCAGGTACATTTATAAGGCTATCTATACATTTATATTTCTGCTAAGAAGCCTACTGGATTGAGCCTGTGGCAATGCCAAACCCATTCACAATCAAGAGGAACAACTAGTGGCCCTTCAGAAATTGGTGACTCACTGCGTTTGGCAAGCAAGGGAAGCCAGCAAGCATTGTACCTGAAATTAACTCAAAAACTTTTAGAAACAAACATTGAAATTCAATATCAGATCTGACATGGAAAGCAAGGCAGTATAATGACTCACCAAATCAAATTACCAAATTTTGAAGCCATAACTAAACCCTAAGAAACATTTACATGCAATGCATTTGGGGAAGTTTTAAAGATTCCATTCAGCTTATAGGGGATAGATAACTTCTAATTTTGGAAAAATCATTGCATATATCAAGTAAAACCGAAAATATTACAAAATTCCCAAGTGAATGCATAAATAACAAAATTTATGCCGTGAAATAGCACCATCAAAAAGTCAAACATCTAATCATATCACTTTGCATCGAATAAGCCAAAAAGATGAACCCATGACATAAAAATAGGGCCAACTTCAGGAATTTGATGATCAAATTCATACCTATAGATGGCATGTTCAAGAGTAGAGCCATCATAGAGCCATCGATTCTTATCAACAGCTGCAAGGAACTGAAGCTGCTGTTTGGCTGCAGCCAAAAGGTCGACACTTATCGCTATTTTTTGTGCTGCAAGCCATTCTAACTCCTGTTTCATCTCCATATCAATAATTACCTAAATAAATACCCCAATCAGCAATTCCCCAGTATAATAAAGAAGTAATTAATAATCATTAGTATATAAAACAAGATTCCTTCCATGTATAACGATCAAATCAATGAATCTGAAAAACCATAATATGCTAAAAATTGAACACTAATACTCAAACTCTCAATAATTTCAGATCACAGATACAAAAATTAAGAATTATCTTTGTTTGGGCTTTGATTTAATTTTATGTGCAACCTGTAACATATTAAAATTAAATTGAAGCTAAATTATCTAAGGAAAAGACATTCAAGGTAGGAAAAGTAAAGTAAACGTTTGCGCGTTTACAAGTTCCATACAGGAACAGTTGAAATTTCATATAACCAAAACTTCAGATTCTATTATTTTCCTGCTTTTTCCAAGCAAAGAAACATATTCATGTACCGAAGCAGATTATAACTGAAAGTAAATTAACAAAAATGAGCTCCAATTCCACTGAAATTGAAGAGGTCTGTTCTATTACTATTAAGAAGTAGCACAACATTACCAGAAGAAAAAAAAATAACGATGTTTCGGTTGCTCCGGTCACTGGAGATCGCCGGGAAAATGCTCCTGCAAGAGTTGCAACTCTATTACTAATAAAGATATTTGACTATTGAGAGAGTTTTAATGGAAGATTTTTGCTAGTCATATGGATTTCATAAATGATCAGGACAAGAATTTATAGCTGGCTTATAATCATTTAAAATTACCAAACTATCCTTTAGATAGAGAAAAGAAAATTGTTAATATTTTAATTTTTAATTATTTTAGCACTCTTAAATTCGTTCAAGGAAAAAATTTAATATAAATAACGATTTTCTAATCTAAGGATATTGACAAGAGTGTGGTTGTTTCCTATATAATTATAAAATAGTTATATAAAATAATATAAATAAAATTATATAAAATAAATTGAATGAAAAAAAAAATATTGATAAAATTATATTTCGTTATAATTATTATTATTTTAATTTATATATTATAATTTTTATTTTTTATTAATTTATTTTATTTTTAAATTTATTTATTTATTTATTTATTATCTGAATTTTTAATTATTAAAACATTTGATAGAAAAATTAAATAAATAAATATATAAAATAATTTGAAAATTTTATTTTTCGAAACAAATAATAAAATTAATAATAGATTGGTTACATGTAACGGTATAAAAATATTATTTATTAATTTTAACAATAAGAATATAGTTTAATTTTTGAAATAAATTTATTTTTTATTTAAGTTAAGAAATTAAATAATTATTTTTTAAAAAAATTGACATAATATAATACAAATTTATCTAAACAGTGTTATCTTTGCAAATATTATTAATTATATATTATTTTCCTTTATTTAATTATTTGCATAAATTTAATATCTTGATTACAATGAATAAATTCTATAAAATTTTAAAAAATATATTAAATATGAAATAAAATATTCATTTCATTAATTCATAAAATTTAATATATTTAAATTAAATTTTATTATTTATAAATAAAATTTTATCTCAAAATTATTCATGTCAATTGTTAAATAATAGAAAATATTTATTGGTTTATTTTGGATAATGTTAAGAAGAAGTAAGAGCCTTGATATTTGACTAATTATATGCTTGTAATGTACTTGTCTAATGTATTTATTTTATTTATTCAATATTACTTTAATAAATACTTTTGGATGCATAAAAAAAAATAACTAATATTTTTTCTTTTATTTTCTATGAACAAAAAAGGAAAATTCCTGGAAGCTTCTAAAGACAAACCAAGCTAGTCCATTTCATTCCTTAAAAGCTCACTCAAACTATATGAAATTTCTTATTATTGTTCATTGGCCAAATTTTTGGGGATTTTGTTGCTAATTATACTAATTTCTTGTGGTAATTTCATTTAGACATATTTCAATGGTATTATTTTTTTAGATTCATAGAAAATTAATCTTATCTTATAAAATTAATTATAATCTTATCATATTTATAAATAGAAAGAAGTATGTACATGTTATGTCTAATAATTTATTATATTAATAATTAATATAATTATAAATATATATCTCTTGAGATTATTTTTATATGAGATATAGGAGTTTATAAAAAATGGCTAGAAAAATTGAATTACAAAACTGATTAAATTAAGGTGATGTTTGATTTAATAATTATAGTCAGTTATAAACGATAAATGATTAATGATTAATGGCTAAATATTTATAATTAATATTGTATATTATTATAAAGTGTTTAATAATTTTGTAGTTAAAATTAAAATTAAATTATAAAATAATAAATGATAATATTATTTTATATATTATGATAAATTTTTATTACATGTAATTGATAAATTCAATATTACACATAAATATAAATTTTAATTTATTTTATATTTAACTATGTAAATACATATAGGTATTAAAATAAGCTATACGATAAAATAAAAATTATATTTTTTTAATCAATAATAAGTATTTTTGTAATTTATTTTAAATTTTAATAATATTTTTTATAACAATTAATTTTTTAGTTCAAAAGTTATTTTAATTATTTTAAAAGTTAGCGATTGAAAATATAATTATTAATTTTTATATTTATTTTAATTAATCCTTTATGTCACTTATTAGACAATCGATTGCTAATAATTTTTAAAAATCAAATCAAATGGTTACTAAAACTATATCAAAACAATAAAATTAAGATAAATCAAATATTATAAACATAAACTCAAACTCAATATGAACCAGAGTCGGAAAGCAAACAGGAGACTCTCACAATTTTTCAGGACCTTAGTTTTAGAATTGGATTAAATATCCTAAATAATTATTTGCACAAAATTGTAATTTCAATTATTGAAAACTGCCAATATCCAAACTTCAAAATAAAATAATATTCAATAGACAAAGTAGGGCTACACCATTTCTTGTCATTTTTCATTAGGTAGGCATCGTTGGGGGTGGCTAATAGATAAAGAAGTTGGAGCTGAGATCATTTGCTTCCTTCTTTTCTTCTTTTATAGTTCAACTTTAGAAACAGAACAATAAAGAATAACCGTGTACAAAGATGGATAAAGATTGTTTATTGCCTTATACAAAGACAATAAATAAATTACTATTTTTTCAGTTATTATTAGCAATTACTTGTACGAAACATATGAATTAAAAGAGGTTTGCTTGTTGAAGTACAAAAATGAAATGCAGTACCATTTTGATGTAGTACATGCAAAAACAATGGACAGTACCAAATCTGTGACGTGAGGGAGGGTTTTTATTTTCCCATTTTTTTTAATAGGTTATTAGAACAATAATTAATAATAATTATTTTAGATAAAGTATTAAAATTGCATAAATATTAATCAAAATGAATTAAATTGAATCTCTCCAATTCAATTCAATTTAATCCAAATAAAAAATTATGCTTTATATTATTTTATAGTTAATTATGATTTTAAAAAATTTATTATTTGCCTAAGCATCATAAAAAAAAAATTCGGTGAAATCAGTATGGTATTTAATGGGTAAGTGTCGTCCAAAAATTTTAAAAAATTATTTTTTGGTGAAATCTTTGTGGCTGAATATTTTTTTTTCATATGATGCTTAGGCAAATAATAAATTTCTTTTATGGTAACTTTAAATTGAAAAGTCTTTATTTTATGAAAGTATTAGACAATAAAATTATCTTGATTTTTTTTTTCATAAATTACTGTGTTTATTGATTTTAAAAGAATTATATTTAATTTTTTAATACATTTATTATTTCTCAAATTATAGATAAAAAATTCATATATGGCTTGCACAACCAAATCCAATTTCGATTCCTCCTTTTATGTTGAAAATAAAAAAAATATAGGTAAAAAAATCTTACTTTTTATTCAAATATATACTTTACTAAAATAATCAATTTTTTATTTTTATTTAATTTAGTTTTGTTATATATCAACGACTTTAAATTATACAAGCATCCTTAAAAAGGAAAAATAAAATAAAATAAAACTTTTGCATAAGGTGGTGTCGTGGGAGATTGCTTAATAATTGCATACTTCACTAGAAGAATTTTAACTATCATGAGTTCATGATATGAAGTGAAAGCATTTGAATCCTGAACAAGAAAAAGATGACTAGTTCTATTACTTCTTCAAAGAAATCAAGATGAATGAATACAGACCAAAACTTCAAGTTTTGCTTCTGAAAAGCGTATGAAGTCAAAAAATTGGATACAAAATTTGCAAAAAATATCATCAGGAACTTCTAGTGATAATTTGATCAAACATATAAATAAGGAGAATTGTCCAGAGCTCTATTTCTTGGCTTCCTCGTATTCTGCTTCTGGGTCTTCATCTGCACCCTGAGAGCCTTCAGAGGAAGAATTAGTAGAGCCTTTAGACATATGCTCTCCAATCTTTGAAACAGCTTTATTTGCATTGTCAAGCTTTGCCTTGATCTCTTCAATGTTCTCCCCAGCCAATGAATTCCTCAAATCTGAAACAGCAGTCTCTATCTCTGTTGCAACCTCAGCGGGAATCTTGTCCCTATACTCTCCTAAGCTCTTCTCAATGCTGTATATGCTTGTATCAGCACTATTTTTCAAATCAATCAAAGCTTTTCTTTCTTGGTCTCTTTGAGCATGCATCTCAGCCTCCTTTACCATCTTTTCAATCTCATCATCTGAGAGCCCTGAGGATGATTTTATTGTAATTTGCTGCTCTTTCCCTGTTGCCTTATCCTTGGCAGAAACAGTAACAATTCCATTGGCATCAATGTCAAATGTCACTTCTATTTGAGGCATCCCTCTAGGTGCAGGAGGGATACCAAGAAGCTCAAAATCACCCAAAAGCTTGTTGTCAGCTGCCATTTCACGCTCGCCTTGAAGTACTTTAACTCCAACCTGAGTCTGGTTGTCAGAAGCTGTAGAGAATACCTGAAATGACACAATTGGCAAGTAAGGGTGCACTCTTCAGAACTGCATTTAAACTAGAAACACACTTGCTCCTGCTATCTTCAAAGCACGTTAAGCATAGGAAGAAGGGGAAGGGAGTAAGAAACCAGTGTCTGTGAAAATGTGGTTAAAAACTACAATTATAGCCCCTAGTTAGAATGTCTCAGGAAGTATTCAAATCTGGTTGAACAATTGCTCTCATGATAAAACTTCTAATGCCTTTTTAATTGTGTTTGATACACATTCAACACTGATATTGAATACGTAGGCAAAAAGTTTTTGTTCTCTAGTATGTTCGAAATCTTCAGTGGTGTTATGATTCAACATACAAATTCAGAAAGAATATTTGGATATACAAAATCAAATTCATAGTGCAAACCTAGCAATTAGTATGTTGGTCTAGCATGGTGTCTCTTGTCTAGTTTTGGTTTTTCTTACAGGTAATCCAATAAAATTCAGAGTTTTAACATTTTCTTTCAGGAGGGAAGCTAGTATTCTGTTAGAAAAATAATGCAAATCTGGCAAGTTGTAGTATTTTTAACCTTCATAATATTTTTTTTAAGTTTATTCAAGCTAAAAAACAAACCTGAGACTTTTTTGTAGGGATGGTCGTATTTCTGTTGATTAACCTGGTGAAAATTCCACCAAGTGTTTCAATACCAAGTGATAGGGGAGTCACATCTAGCAGAAGCAGTTCTTTAACATCACCACGAAGGATACCGCCTTGGATTGCAGCTCCCATTGCAACTGCCTCATCAGGATTAACCCCTTTGCTTGGGCTTTTCCCAAAAATTTCAGCAACTATCTGTTGCACCTTTGGAACACGGGTCATCCCTCCAACAAGCAAAACTTCATCAACATCATTGATAGATACCCCAGCATCCTTCAAACAGTTGGTACATGGGTTTTTTGTCCTCTCAATCAAGTTATTCACCAGATTCTCAAACTTTGATCTGGTTAAACTCATATTAAAATGTTTTGCTCCAGAAGCATCAGCAGTTATAAATGGCAGGTTGATATCAGTCTGTGATGTAGATGAGAGTTCAATCTTGGCCTTTTCAGCTGCTTCCCGGAGCCTCTGTAGAGCAAGCTTATCCTTTGTAAGGTCAATTCCTTCAGTTGTCTTGAATTCACTGACCAAGAAATCCAATAAAGCATTATCAAAGTCTTCACCGCCCAAGAAAGTGTCTCCATTTGTTGCTTTAACCTGACAAAGAGACATAATTACTTAATGGAGAAAGAAGAGAGTACAAAAGCAGCATCAACATAAATAAAAAGATGCATACCTCAAATACACCATTTGAAATTTCTAAAATAGAAACATCAAAAGTTCCACCTCCAAGATCAAAGACTGCTATGACACCTTCCTCTTTATTCATACCATAAGATAATGCAGCAGCAGTTGGTTCGTTAATAATTCTCAGAACTTCTAGACCAGCAATCCTCCCAGCATCTTTCGTTGCTTGTCGCTGTGCATCATTAAAATAAGCAGGCACCGTGATCACAGCTTTGGATACTGTTTTCCCAAGATATGCCTCTGCAGTTTCTTTCATTTTGGTGAGAACAAATGCACCAATCTGGCTTGGGGAATATTTTTTTCCATTAGCTTCAAGCCAGGCATCTCCATTGGGAGCTTCAACAATCTTATAGGGCACCATCTTTATCTCTTTTTGAGTCTGATTATCATTGAATCTTCTCCCTATGAGACGTTTGGTCCCAAAAAAAGTGTTGGTAGGATTTGTCACAGCTTGACGCTTGGCTGGGGTTCCCACAATTAGCCCATTATCCTTGTTGAAGGCAACCACTGATGGTGTGGTCCGAGTCCCTTCAGCATTCTCAATAACTCTTGCATTCTGCACAAAAATATTACAAAATTGAGTATAATTACCAAGAAAATAAAGAAAGGAAATTGAATGGACTTGCAATGTAGATGGTAGAAGAAAGAAAGGAAAAAAGAGGCAACTGACCTTTCCTTCCATCACTGAGACACATGAATTGGTGGTGCCCAAGTCAATACCAATAACTTCATTGCCAGGAGGCCTTGAACTGCATCATCAACAACTAAAAACATCAGCAACTGTAACAGTTTTGAGATGGAGCAAAGTGAAAAACAATAATATTACCTAAAAAGTCTTTGGCCAGATGCCCATTTGCTAAACGAAGGGGATGAGGCCAATGATGTCTTTGCATTTCCAGTCAACTGCAGGAGAAATGAAACACCAGTGAGCTTCAATATGAAATTTCAGTGTGCTATTACAATGAGCACTAAATCTTCATTCCATAGAATATTGCATAGCACTCCATAAAATTAGGCATACTGAATGATCTACAAAGAGTGCAGAGTATGCTATGTCTTCAATTTATTTCATTTTTCATAACATGAAAGAATTATTGAAAATCCAGGTGGAGGTCTTGGGTTTGAACCCAGCAATCATTCCCAAAGCAAAAGAAGAAAAAAAAAAAAAGAAAAAGAAAAGAAAATGAAGCTTATTCAGCATGTGCAGTTGCTTCAAACAAGAATACATAAAGCAACAACTACGTTCAACAACCTAAATAACAAAGTAGTATTTCTTTTATACCAAAATTAATCAAATAATCGAGGCCAAACCACTTAGTTCAAAAGGTCACTGTTTTGCATCAGTTTTACTTTTAGGACCATCTTTTAATTTTATCAACTATATTACCTAAATTGAGATTTTGGTGTCAATTATAATCATCTCTGGTATAGGATTTTATGTGGACAAGCCACAGTAACATGTTTTAAGATCCTAAAACAAACATGTCATATCAGCATATCTGAATTTTTGCATAGAAAATGGAAAAGCATTTATCACATTTATTAGTATTTCCAGCATCTGGTTTTACATTTTTTTTTTTCAGTTTTCTAATAATTGTTGATGAAACATGTGCATTTTGGAGTTTTAGTCGTATTAGGGGTGTTTGGTAAAGCGATGGCTAAATGTGCGATTGATATAAAAGTGCAATTGTCAAATCGCCAATCGCTAAAAGCAGTTTATAGCTGCTTATGAAATTTGCCGATTAAAAAGAAATTTTATCATAATCGGAGTTTTTAGTTGGCCAACCAAACATTACAAATTTTTCCAATTAGCGACGCGCATGTTGGTAATCGGCAATTAGGAGTGTTTAGTTGGCCAACCAAACAGCCCCTTAATATGACAAGCTATGTTAAAATAAGATTGGTACTTGCACAAATGGGATGAAAAAAGAGGATGTCAACAATTGACACTAACATACAAAAATTGAAGAACTAATTGACACGATCAAAGGTACTGTAGAGCTAAAAATTGATATACAAACTATAAGTCATGAAATTTTTTGGGACATTTCAAGAAAACTCAGAGACTTAATTTTCACAATAAACAAGTACTGTATTAGAAAACAACCAAAATCCAAAATTATATAAAACTGGACTTCACCCATCGACCACATAGCTAAAAGTAGAAAACAACGACAAATTGAAACAGTTTCAGTATCTATTCACATAAAGGCAGAATATCAGACCTTTAAACACAAACATAAGCAAAAAAAAAAAAAAAAAACAACATTTTTAGAAGTTGTTATTGAGACATAACGTACGGATCTGTAAGCGTGGAGGGTAGAAGAATGAAAGTCAGAACGCCGAAGAGAGCGAAGGAGAAGAGAAGTGGCCATTTATGCCTGATGGAGATTTGAGACAAGAGGAGGGTTTAATGCCAGGGTTTTAGAGGCTGCACAAAACTTGAAAATTCCTGCCCGCTAGGGGTTTTAAAATGACCAAAATGACAGTTTTGGACTTGGCAATTTGAAGAATATTTGTCAGATTTGAGGATAAAATGGGAAAATTGTCGGTCGGCCTTCGTGGGCAACAAGCTAGGACCGTAACATTTGACCAAATGACCTACACACAAATTATTATTACTCACCTCCAATCAAAATAAATATTTTAATTATAAAATATATAAAAATTAAAAAAATATTTTAGACTATTTTAATATTAACTCTCTCCTAATTAAATATAATAATTTCCTTTATTATTTTAATATTTATTTCTAATTAAATACAATCATCTCCTTATATTTACAAAAAATAATAAATATTTTTATTTTTTCAAATTTACATTAATTATGTAATTAAATATAATAATCTCCTTTATTATTTTAATATTTATTCCTAATTAAATACAATCATCTCCTTATATTTACAAAAGATTATAAATATTTTTATTTTTTTAAATTTACATTAATTATGTAAAAATATATAAAGATATTATTGAAATGTTAAGTAAAATATAATTTAAATTAAGAAATATAATAATTAAATTGAAACATATAAAAAAAAATTAAAGATTTGTTTTGGAACAAAGAGATTATTATTTTTTATTATTAGTATTAAATCTAATATTAAATATAAAGGCATCCTCAATGGAAGTATAATGAGTTACATTTTTTCCACTCCATTATACACTCTCCATTGAGGGAGTATGATAAGTATTATACGTATAATTTATATTATATGGTTAATGGATAATAAAAAAAGAAAAAGGAAAAAAAGAGAGTGTGAGATTTAATCGTGAGTCTTATTATTATATTGCTAGAGTGTAATCCAGAGCATGAGAAAGAAGAGACGATAATGAAATTATAAAATAATGTGTTATTATACTTTAAGAGTATAATCCATTATAGATGCCCTAACAATTGTTTCACGAGGATTTTAATTATTATTTTTATTTAATTTATAATTTTTATAATATTTTAATATAAATTAATTATTATTATGTGTTGAGAATAGTTTCATTTTTAATATTCTAATTTAAGAGATGATTTTAATTTTAAATAAAAATTATTTTCTTTTTTTGTTTAAAAAAAATTAACTGGTGACCCTACAATAATCTAAAATTCCATTAAAAAACTTTAACAATAATATTGGTTATACAAAAGCAACAGAGGCAACCAAGTCTACATATTTTTTCTTGGACAAACGAATCATCTATACAAGTCTGAATTCAAGCTCTTTCTTAGTTTATAGACTGGGTTATTTGACCAGCATATTAGAAATTTAACAAGAATTTGAGTATTTTTTGCATTAATAAACTGAAATTAAATTAATACACTGGAACAAAAAAGAGAAATAATAAGAAAATATGATTCTATATGGTAAGTTTCATACTGCACCCAAACCATCCACCAAAGGTAAAAATTGGGGAAAGAAAGAAATGTAGAACAAGAATTGAATGCATGCAATAAGAATGAGGTGAAATCAATATTGAATTAAAAAGGGGAAAGAAAAGATGAAGATTGCTATTTTAAATGCTTAGCAACAAAAACTTACAAGGATCTATTAAAGATAAAGATAATCTATATTCAAGTGAAAAGAACAAAAAAAAAAGACCAAACCCTCAACCAAAAAGATAAGATAGACTATATTCAAGTGAAAAGAACCAAAAAAAAAAAGACCAAACTCTCAACCAATTAGAGAAATAATTGCATATGATAACTCCCAATGAGTTTAATACAAAAAATTAATTGAGTTATTAAAAGATGACCTCATCTTTTATCTCATTGTGGCATTTGTTTTACAAAAGAAGAAGAATTATTTAGGCAGACAAATGCAAAAAAAAAAAATATCACAAGCAAACAATGTTACTTCAAAAACCCTTCCCTCTTTAAGAATTTCCAATATATCAAAAAAGAAGTCAGAATGAGAGTAGCAACAAAAATGTTTCAAGCCAGATTATATGGTAGCTCGAGAGAAACCCAAAGTCTATTAATGTCATCCAAGTCAACCAACCAAGTTTACTGCCATTATCAATGCATGACACTATAGCACATTCCAACTAGCCATTAATGTACAAATTCTGGTCATCAACACAAATGATATGGCTTCTTAGACCTCCAAGAGTAATTTAACTAAACATAAGGGCATCACAAATTTTTCATGATGGGAGCCCCCATCCCCAGGAGGAAAGAAGAAAAAACCTAAAAAGGTGATTTGCAACTTGAGAATATTAGAGCTTCCATATACAAAGTCACAGAAAATCTCTATTGAGTTTCTCTTGCCCCTTAAGAAGATGTCGAAAAGCCTTTTGTTGTTCGCTTGACCATTCACAGCCTGAGGCTTCATCTAAAAAACTGTATATCCTCATAAAAAAAAAATAAAAAAAAAAATACAAGAACATGGTAGAGGCATCAATATAAAACTGGATGGTACCTCATAAGTCCTCTGATTTGGTGTCCTCTTCTGTTTGTGTTCGAAATGTGGTTTTATCCAAGTATTCCTCTTCAATAGTTTCCTTTAGGATAAACAACCTTTGTACAACAACAGGCTGAGTCATCTGCTTGGCTTCTCTGATGTCAGTTTCCTCCTTATTGAGATGGTAAGCATCAAGCATGATCTTGATCCACTTGTGCAGCTCCTTTGGAGTACTGCCAACCACAAAGGGTATCAAAACAATAACAATATAAGCATATATACAGCTAACATAATACCCAAATCTCTGCAATTGACAAAAAATTAAGAAGCTCACTTACGTGTACAAGGCATAAGGGTCTTTGGCTTCATGTTCATCACCTGGACAGAATGCTGTTGCTAATGCTGAGAATCGCTCTTCAGGATCTGCAATGTTCAGCAAATGCTTAAGTAGCTTTATTTCTTTTGGAGCAATGCTTCTAAGGCTGCTCTTTGTGGCTTTATATATGCGATACATTATCTCTTTAACCTGAAATTAGATGTCCAAGGTCAATTACTTGAGAATGACGAAACTAGCATTTACAGCCTAAGATACAACAAAACAATGCAGTAAAAGCAGAGTACAAAAAATAACAAAAAAGTAAAAGCAGAGTACAAAAAATAACAAAAAAAAACATGGATAAACCCAAGCAACTTTTTTATGAGTCCAAGCAATCTAAGGGATGCATGGATTCTTGAGAAGAGGAACCATTTGAGGTTTTGGGGGGGCAGATTTGGTGTTTATAGTTCTATGTAATCATTTTATCTTTAGATGTATAAGATTTTTTGAGGGGTGAAGCATCCATGTTAGTTCCTTCTCAATAAGCGAAATATTATTGAAGAGAACACGCCGGACACTGATGCTCCAGAGATTCTAGTCTGCTCAACTTAAGAAGTTTGGACAAAATTGCATCAAGTAAAGATTTGACTCATAATCTGACAAATGAACTTAATAATTCATCTCCAATATGTTAAAAGTTTGTATCATCTTTAAAATTTTGAAAGCTAATGCATGACATGAACTGAAATAGTTTAAGTATATATAATATGCTTCTTACATGCTAGGTTTCGTTAACTCTTTTATTTTGTCAGACATTTTCAAGCTTCAACAATTCTACACACACCAATGCATCATAGTTCAAATCTACTACAAAGAGGAATGACATAACTTGTATAATCTAGCTGAGGGAAAAGAATGAAATTTTGTCTTGGAGATATTAGGCAGATAAATTAGAAGTTATTAGTTTAGGCCTTTAGCCACCTTACTCATGCAACATACATTGATTAGTTAGATAGAACAATTAAAGAAAAAGAAAAAAGAAAAATCAGCTGAAGGAATGATCCTTCACACAGATTTATACCTCAGTTTTCATGGTAGCAGAATCCTTTGCTGCTGCCCATGAACTGTTTATCAACAGGATCAATGAAGAGTCAAGTTCCTTTGTCTTCGCTAGGCTTTTGATTTTTTCACATGCCACATCCACTGAAGGCGAGTTAAGGATGTCATCAAATTTGGCCTGGGCAGTATCTAACGTCTCCACATACTCCAGTGTCTTGTCAAAGGCCCTGACAGCAGATAGGCATCTAGTCCCTAGCCTCGCTATTGCTGTTCAAATAAAAAAAATATCCACATCAGATAGGCGACATATAGGCAATCATTTTTCTCTTTTGTCATAAAGCATCAAGCATCAAAGCAAGTCTAGTTTAGTAAGAAACAATTATCATATGACTCATAACTATTATGGAATAGATCTTTCAGCATATGTTTGGTATCCTACAGAATTAAGCTACAATAATTACCAAACATATTATACATACAACATTCTCAATTACCATCACGGTCCTCCAATGCATAAAAAGTTTCAATATCACATTTATGAATTATCTAACACAGAAAAAACATATGCAAAATTTTACCAACTGAAGATATATGATCCAAATAGTCCAGCCAAAGTAGGAATTAACTCAAATCAAGCAATCTAAAATTAAAACAGTCTCATTAATCCATCAAACAAATCCAAACATATTAGACACACAACATCTCAAATAATTACCATCACGGTCCTCCAATGCATCATAAGTTTCTGACAGAAGGGTTAGGTAACGGAAGAACTCCCCTGTGAAGTCCTTGCGCCGCTTTGTGACAATTACATTTAGGTCGGTTGGGTTGTCTTCAATTTCTTTAAGAAGTTCACAGTATTTTTCCATCTCTTCATCAATCTGCAATGCTCATTCCTGAGTACACAGAATGAAAGGAAGCTCTCTAAACCCAAAAAAAAGTATCTATATCCAATCAAACCTCTCTTTAGTCATTAGAAAAAATGAAGAAAAGGAAACACAACCAGAGTTTGAATCATTAGATTCATCATTTTAGAACCTCAGGAGAATCAAAATCCCACAATCTCACTTCCTTGAAACTAAAACAACATAAAAACATACACTTAAAAATCTCATTTTTCTGTTTTTTTTTTCTAAAATTTCCTTGATCAAACTTAGCAATAATATCAAGTGCAAGTCAAACAAGAGAAATTCAAGGGAAAATGAAGAGAAAGAAAGATAGGCTACAATACCCTCTTAACTTTAGCAGCAAGTGAGGTATATTTCTGCTTCAAAGTTGGATCAGTCTCCATATCAGCCCGTGTTTGACACCTACAGTAGAACCTTTCCCTATACTTGTTCCACTCTTCCCTAAACACCAAATACTTTCTCCATTGTTTGACTCTGGGCTTCTCATTCAAGAACACATCAATTATCTTATCACAAAATTGGGTAATTGTGTATCCTTCCGCAACTTCCACCTCCCTTTGTTCTTCTTCCACTTCAACATTTGTACCACTACTACTTGCTTTAAAATCTGAACAAACCCATAAATAATTCACTTTCTAAAAGCAAAAAAGAACACTTCAAAGTAGAAATTAGAGAGATTGGTACTTACTACTGGTGTTGAAGCTGCAAATTCTTGCTCTTGTTTTGGGTTTGTTGAACGGAGACGATACAGAAGGGAATTTGAAAGTTAGAACAAATTTTTCATTGAAAGAGGGGGAGGAGACAATGGCAGTGGCGGTGGTGAAGAGTGAGGATTGGGTTGTGGAGGTTAACAGCTCCAGTCCCAATAAGCTGCTGCAATTGCTCATGGTTAGCGTTAGCTTTGGAAGAGTGGTGAGAGGAAAAGAAATAGAAGATAATGCATCAAGTCTAACGGCGTCGCTTTGTTCTTGAAGAACCTAAACGACATTTCGTCTCTAAGTGTAAACGACCAAAATAAACAACTGTCGTTTTTAAGGGAGACAAATACCGCATAAATAAATGGAGTAAACGACCTAAAATTAGAAAACGTCAGATGAAACGACCAATATAATCAGATTGGTTGTTTTGGTAGGGACGATAAAATTATTAGAGTAAAATTTTTATAAAATAATATTGTCCGTATTTATAAATTTTTTAATTTAAAAATATTAATTAATTAAATATTAATTTAATTTATTAATCTACATTAAAATTATAAAAATTATTATATAATAAATATTATTAATTTATCGAATATTAATTTATAAAAATTTTACTATAATTCTTACTGATATAATTAATGAAATAATTTTTTTAAAAACTAATTAAAATATCTTCAAATTTTACATATGTTTGCATAAATAGTTATTTCATTATTTTTTTTAAAAAATTTTCATTTCAATAAAAAAATAAAAAAAAAATTAATATCTTCTTATAATACCTAATATATCCTCCTCTTTATTCTTTTTAACATTAGTTCGATTTAATCGATTTAAAAGGTTGTTATCAAATTATATTCATTTTAAAATTTTTTAAATCAAATTAAATCAAATTACCATTATAATCAAATTAACGATTTAATTTTAGTTTAATTTAATTTAATCATCTTTGACTAATTTATCAGTTTCAAACTAAATATTTATTTATAAATTATTATTATTTTATTATAAATTTGAGAAAAATTGATAAAGTATCAGTGATAAAAATTTCAATAGTAGTTCAATATATAACATAAAATTTATTTATTTTATTAATTAACACTCCTAAAATTTATATTTTTTTATCAAGAATTATACTTTTTTTATTTATCTTTAATTATTTTTTATAAATAGTAATTTTTTAAAAAAATTTAAATTAATATTAAATTAAAAAAATATGTAATTATATATAAATTAAAATCAAATATATTTAATTGTAATAATAGTAAAAAACAATACATATGTATATAACTTCGGTTTGAAACTAAAAAAGAAAAGTCTCAATTACAAATTAAACCGATCTTTCTATTTATTTTATTTTTCAAACAAAAATCAAATTAAATAATTATGAAACAATTAATTTTAATTTAGATTGATGAGTTTGATCGGTTTAATTCCACCCCTACTCTTACCCAAGCCAAAAAGAACCAAGTCTCATGGTCTGTCATCAACCATATTTTCTTGATAATTTATTTTTGGGTAATTGTAATTCTTTTTGCGTGTAAGTAAAGAAAAAATGAGTATCACTACCAGTAGCTTTCATCTTGAAAGTCCCTTATTCAATTGCAAGTAAAGAAACATCATAAGTACCGCCACGAAGATCGAAAATTAGAACATTTTGCTCACCTTTTCTTGATGCCTTTTTATCAAGCTCATAAGCAATTGCAGCTGCTGCTGGTTCATTTATAATTCTCAAAACTTTAAGCCTTGCAATAGCACTAACATCCTTCGTTGCCTGCCTCTGTAAATCATTAAAATACGTCGGAATAGTATCCATCGTAATTTCTATTCTCTAATCCAAAAATGTCTTTTCAATTTCTTTCATTTTCGTCAATACCATCGGTGATATCTCCTCTGATAAAACTGCTTTTCTTCACCTTTATATCGAACGATAATCATGTAGGTAGTGTAAGATATTTTATTATCGTTAAAATGTGTAATATCTGCCATTTTTTTGAAATGTAATTATCAATTTTATTTATTTGGAAAATTTTAAAATTTTAATGAGAAATTTGAAAATTTCAGAAACTTTGTCTTGAACTGCAGCAGGACTCAGTGTTGGCCATTACTTGCTCTTAAAGACATATTTGGATAAAGTGTAAAATATGAGAGTTGTTAATTTATGTTTTAACTATAATTCTGCAAAATGGTTTGATAAGATTCTGAGTAGGTGATAAGTTGTGTCTATTTGAGCAAGGCTGGTTCGAATGAGAACTCCTGCAGGGATGCAGTATGTGTTTGTGATTTCTGGAAATGACTGAGGCAGAATTTGTTGAAGTTGTAAACATGAAATATGTTTCTGTGTGTGTTGAGATTATGCCTATAAAATTTCAGAATTTTTGGATGAGTATATCTCAGTGGAGAGTGTTTTGTGTCAGGGCTGTTCGGTTGGA
>CANXYC010519002.1:0-11465 GCA_948193065.1 Aleurites moluccanus
GAAGGGGCTGTAAAATGACCATTTTGCCCCCAGTTCATAAAAATTTCAAAATTTCCCGATTTCATCCTAACAGCCTTTAAATCACTTCTATGCCTAAAATCAAGTCATATAACATGCATATATATCATTTTCATGCATAAAAATATCATATAAGCATATTATAAAGAAAGAAAAAAATTCCCCTTAAGTCCCTCTTTAAGGGTTCCTATAGGGTTTTGGTTGAGGTGTTACACTCCTGCTCTGTGATCTTGGGCCACCCTTCCTTTTCTAATCCCTCTTGGCCCTCTCAGCCTTATATTTCTCCTCCATCTGAGTTGCCTTGTCTATCACTGTGGTCAATGATGTAAACTCTGTAGCTAACAAGGCATTATGCAGTGCAGCATGTAAACCCCTCCGGAATATGCTAATTAGATCTGCCTCCATCGGTATTTTATGAGATGCATATCTACTCAACCGTATGAACTCCTCAGCATACTCCTCCATTGATCTATCTCCCTGCTCAAGATGCTCAAATCTTACCAGATTACGGGTCCTAACACCCTCAGTGATGAACTCATCAATCAAGCCCTGTCGGAAGTGGGTGGGTGGGTGCTCTCCATACAGCCTATTCTCCATATGCCTCGAAAACCATGTTCATGCCTTACCCTTAAGTAACAAACCCACCAACTCTACTGATCTCAACTCTGAACAAGGTAGTCTCCTCACTACCTTCTCCACCTCCTCCAAAAAGTCAACAGGATCTGTACCTTTGTCCCTTCTGAACTCTGGTAAGTTTAGCTTTAGAAAGCTAAACATGGAAACTCCACCATCCTCAATCTCTCTCCTACCTCCTTGTACAGTTGGCTCCCTCTGAGCCCTCACTGGCTGCACAGGAGCCGGTGCCACTACCTCAGGTACTACAGGTGGAGGTACTACTGCAAGAGCAGGTGGTGGCTGTGCCTGCTATCTCTCCCTCCTAATCACAGCCATCTCCCTCCTCAGCTCCATCAAACCTCTCATCATCTCAACCCTCCAAGAGTCATCTCCCCTCTCTGTGTCCTCTGAAGTATGTCAGGATCGAGACAGACCCTCTGATACACTAATCTCCCTCACTAGGGACTCATTGGAGGTAACCTCAACCTCCCTGATATCTTTGTCTCTGCTGTCAGACATGTCTGTAATCTATCAAGAAAAATGATAATAGTCTCATAATACAGTAAAAATGCAGAATAATAACATATAACAGACAATAACTGCAATAGACGATAAAGAAAATCCTATGCTCCATGGTATACCTAGTTCTACCCCATTCTGTAACTAGTCACTATTCCGTTGTAATCCAGTCATTATTCATCTGTAATATAGATTCACAGTTTGTAAACCTAGTGCTCTGATACCACCTCTATCATGACCCAATTTCCTAGACCGTGATGGTCCTAGGGCACAAGAGATGCCAATGGCGACCGGCACCCGTAGAACCTAGTATCACATGCATCATCTATAAACCTCAATATTTTATTCATATTAATTAATTACCAGTTATTCTATTAACCTGTCATGCATTCTACAATCAGTCTGCAATCGGCTGTAACATTCACATATCATATCATAATACCATCAAATAACTCAGAACATTATCATCAATATAATATGTACAATGTTCATCTCCTAGCTAACCTATACATACCTATGGAGCAGCTAGATCATGAACACCAAAATAAATATACATAATATCAGAAATATACATAATAGACTATTGCAGATGTCCCAAAATGATAGAAGACAGGAATCTGCAATCTACTCCTTTCCTGAAATGGGTAAACAATGAAATGGGTGAGTATAGATGATACTCAGTGAATTTACATGCATCATCAATGAAATATAAGTTCAAGTAAAGGTTTACACATGGTAAAGAATAAGGGTACAGTGTAAATCATATAAGTTACAGAATCAGTATCAATAAACAATAGGAACAACAATTATCATATCCAATCAGGGAAATCAATATGGTAAGATAGATAGAGGGCTATGAACACGTAAACTATGTGTAATCACACAGTCGATCACATATCACATAAGCATAAGACCGATCAGGTCCTATGGCTGGAACCAATAACCCTTCCCATCTAGGGCATCAATATCAATGTGCACATTGCCAACAGTATGTACCCACTACCCTATCGGTGAGGCAGCTCTGTCAAACCACATTTGGGTCAGTAGAAAGAGATAACATGTCAATAGATATCATTATGCAACAATGGTACCATCACTGTCAATATGATCAATATCAATCAAATCAAGTAATATTTGAATCAATGGCATAGTAAAATATAACATATGAGCAAGGATATAAGTTATGGTAAACAATAATGGTATGGAACAAAAGTTGGTTCGGTGGCCAAAATTGGTAGGTCAATTGGCATGCCAACGTCACTGGTGACAATGGCATTCAATTGGTAGGCCTATGACATGCAAACCAATAGGCCAATGGCAAATGAACTAGGCATTTCATCGAATACTTGGTGGCCATACAATGGCAAGCCAATAGGTTAGGTTTAGTGGCAAATTTGACTTGCCCAATTCAACAAACACCAAGTCACATTGGCAACCAAAGTCAAGGTATCAAGAAATACAATTAAACAACATTAAAATAGGATCAAATTGGCAAGGAAAAATCAAGAAAAATCATAGGCATTGCTGGTCATATAGGGTTCGACCAAGGAGGTAGTTTTTCCATAGGTTTCAATTCAATAATACAATGGTATAAACATGTCGAATGATGCAATGTAAACTCACCTAAGCCTCCAAATAGCCAATGCACAATGCAATTCCACCAATTTCACCGAAATTACCACAATGCTTACTTTGAAATTCAAGTTTGACAATCCTCCAATTCTGCATCAATTAAACAATCAATTACTTATCCATTCATATCCAATTAGCAAATTCTAACACCAATTAACAATTCCTAACACTAATTGAACATATAAAATCTTACAACTTCAAATAGCCAACACAATTTGGGGATTTCCACTCAATTGGATAAATTGAAGCAAAATAACCATAAACCCATTCAATTGAACCTAAATAAACTCTAAATCATCAATCAAACTCAAAAACTAAACTCATTACCTCAAATTGCTCAATATGGCTGAAATGTTCCCTTAGATTTTCTTCCTAATCCTTTGCTCCAATCTTCAAATTAATGATGGAAATGGATTTATCTAGATTGATTTGTTATTTTCTATCAATTTCCTAAAGAATTCTATAAGAAAATGAGAACAAATAAATTGAAGAAAGCAAGAGCAAGGTTTCGGCAATGGGAGGAAGAAAATGGAGAAGATGAGCACGAAATGGAGAAGGAAAAATCAAATAGAAAATCATAATACACAATTACAATTTACTCCTCCAAGTTCCAACCTTTACACTTTGGTCCTTAAATCTTCTGTAATTTATTCTGAAAATTCTTTCAAGATTTAGATATCAGAGTAGGGAGTGAATAGGATTATTTTAATTTATACTTATTTATAAAAATGGTTCTGGAGTCATTCTGTAACCCAGACCAACCACTTTCCACATTTCACCTTGAATTTTCATTTATTTACAAAAATTCCATTACTTACTTTTTCAGTGTTCCTAAATGATTTTCATTTCTTTCTTTTTACCAAAATTAAACATAAATTATGGTCATCTTTTACCCCTAGATCAACTTCAGAAATTCTTTCGTTGACCGGACTACTAATTTCTTGGCAATGTTCCCGACACCGCCAGTTTCCGAAAAAGTTTCAAATTTGCTTCCTAACTATGTGATGCAGGCCAACAGATAGAGAAGCGGGCTTTATAGTTTTTGGAGAAGCAAGATAGGGCCTTTCGAGCAGGTCGCCTTTGAAAGGCCATAAATTTCAGCACAGGATGAGCCACAGGGCCCATGAGTAGTTGTTTCGAAGCTCGTTCAAAGATCTAGAACAATGCCTAAAAAATCTAGCACGACCCAATTTTGACCCCAAAATCACCCGTTTAAAGCCCGAATGGAGCCCCTGAAGTTTTATGCGCATTCGTTTGCTTATTTGTAAACTTTTTTATTTTGTTATTTTGGGCCAAAGCCTTTTTAGCCCATTAGGGTTTTGTTTTCCTTTTAGCACACACACACACACACACACACACACACACATATATATATATGCATGTTCTGCTTTATAAGAGATAGCTTGGACAAATAATAAAAACCCTAGTTTTCTTCTAGTTTCTGGTTTCTTTGAAACATCGAAGTTGATGCCTATTTCCTGGTATTTCTAATATCAATAGGTTATAGAAGATTATAGTCCGGTATTCATGCACAAATTAATGGATTGTAATAGTATCTCAATTCCATTAATATCTTCACTGTGTCAGGAGGTATCAGATCATGTGCTTTGAAAAGCCATGCCTCTATGACAACAACAGTAGCAACGTCCTGATGAGGGGAATGAGCGTGACCTAGAACAAAGGGTGGTGCGAATGGAGGAACAATTTGAGCAGATGTTAGGCCAGATTACTGACAGAATGGAAACCTTGATGGAGACCCATCTTAGGGCCAATCAGGGGCGACGAAATCATCACCAGAATCGTCCAAGCAGTGATGAGGTCGATTTGAGCACAGAAGAGGAGTATCTTAATGAGGCACCTCGCAGGCATCGTAGACCTGTTGAGGAAGATGATGATAGGCGGCATTGGGAGGCTGTGATGCGAAATGAAATTCCTGAGTTTCATGGCAGCCTTGCATCTGAGGAATTTTTGGATTGGCTAGCTACTGTGGAGGAGGTGTTTGAATTTAAGGGAGTGCCTCAAAACAAACGTGTTCCTTTAATAGCAACCAAACTACGAGGTTGAGCATCGACCTGGTGGCAGCAAGCAAAGCTGTCACGTGAGAGGATGGGAAAACTGAAGATAACCTCCTGGGAGAAGATGAAGAAGCACCTGCGGACTATGTTCCTGTCTTATAATTTTCAAAGATTAATGTACCAGCAGTTATAGAATCTGAGGCATGGAACCAAATCAGTGGATGATTATACCACTGAATTTTACCAACTAATTGCTAGGAATGAGATTTATGAGATAGAAGATCAGTTGGTGGCTAGGTATATTGGAGGATTGCGGGTTTAGATTCAAGACACCGTCAATATGTTTGATGTTGTCTCTGTTTTGGCTGCACACCAGAGGGCTCTTATGGTCGAGAGGCAGCAGGCTTGTCGAACAAGCAGTTTTGGTAATTCCTTAAATCCCACTAGTAATAATCCTGTTGGAAATCCTATGGTGAATCATGTAGGTGGAAATGTAACTAAGATTACTGGGAGTGCTAATCAGTTTAATAGGGAGCCAATAGTAGTAGTGGTATTAAGTGTTTTGCATGTGGGGAAGTAGGTCATAGGCAATTTGAATGTAAGAAGGCTGGAAAAAAAGTAGTGTTTGCTGAAAATGATGACTATGAGGAAGAACATAATACTTTTGAAGGAATGCCAGTGAATGATGATGAGCCCTTAGACGAAGAGTTTATAGGGGGAGATGTGGGAACTGCCCTAGTTGTGAGGAGGTCTTGCTTAACTCCTAAGGCTGCAAATGAAGATGACTGGTTGCATAAAAATATTTTTCAATCTACTTGCACCATTCTTGGCAGGGTCTATTATTTTGTCATTGATACGGGGAGCTGTGACAATTTTATTTCTGAGGAGGCAGTGAGGAAATTAGATATCAAGACATAACAACACCCAACTTCATACAAGCTTTCATGGCTTAAAAAGGGTGGTGAGGTAACAATGTCTAAACGAGCCTTAGTCACGTTCTATATTAGTGCACATTATAAAGATGTTGTGTGGTGTGATGTGATAACTATGGATGCCTGCCATTTATTATTAGGGCGGCCCTGGCAGTATGATAGGAGTGTGAATCACGATGGGTGGGCTAATACATATAGTTTTGTATTTGAAGGTGTCAAGATTGTATTGGTGCTTGGTAAGCTAACAGTGGTTAAGGCCCCACTTGTAGGGACTAGTGCCAATCTATTATCGTTGGTACAATTTGATGAGGACATGCAGAGTGCCAAAACAATTTTTGTGTTGATTAGAAAAGAGATTATAGAGTCGGCAAGGATCCCAGCAGAGGTGGCTCCTATACTCGCTGAATTTAGTGATGTATTTCCTGAGGAGTTACCCGATGGATTGCCTCCTTTGCATGATATACAACATCACATTGATTTGGAGCCAGGAGCAGCTCTGCCTAATAGGCCCCATTATAGAATGAGTCCCAGAGAGCATGATGAGTTGCGTAGGCAAGTTGAAGAGCTTTTAGCTAATGGCCACATCAGAGAGAGTATGAGTCCTTGTGCAGTTCCAGCCCAATTGGTACCCAAGAAAGATGGTTCTTAGAGGATGTGTGTGGATAGCAGAGCCATTAATAAGATTACAGTGAGGTATAGATTTCTTATTCCGTGTTTGGATGATTTGCTTGATCAGATTAGTGGTGCAACTATATTTACCAAACTGTATATGAAGAGTGGGTACCATCAAATTCGAATTCGGCCTGCAGATGAATGGAAAACAGCTTTCAAAACACGTGAGGGGTTGTATGAGTGGTTGGTAATGCCTTTTGAATTGTCTAATGCCCCTAGCACTTTTATGCATGGAATGAATCAGTTGTTGAGATCGTTCATTGGCAGTTTTGTCGTTGTATACTTTGATGTCATTTTATTCTTCAGTGCTAATCCAGAAGATCACATGCAGCATATTCGGGCAGTTCTGGGTGTTCTTCGCAAGGAGAAATTTTATTCAGCGACAAAAAAGTGTGTTTTTATGGCTTCCAAAGTCCTGTTTTTGGGATATGTGGTTTTAGGAGATGGCTTACAGGTTGATGACTCAAAAGTAGAAGTGGTAAAGCAATGGCCTACTCCAAAGACCATCACTGAAGTTTGGAGCTTTCATGGTATTGCTTCTTTTTACAGGCACTTCATCCCTCACTTTAGCAGCATCATGGCTCCAGTCACAGATTGCATGAAGGGCTGAAAGTTTGAGTGTACTACCAAAATTGAGACGGCCTTCCAAGTGATCAAGGAACGCTTAACGGTTGTACCAATTCTGGTGTTGCCAGATTTCTCACTACCTTTTGAGCTACACACAGATGCCTCTAAGGTTGGTATTGGAGCTGTTCTCAGTCAGAATGGCAAACCTATGGCATACTTCAGTGAGAAACTGTCTGGTGCTAAATTGAATTACAACACTCATGATGTGGAATTTTATGCCATTGTACAAGTTGTTTAGCATTAGCACCATTACCTGTTCCATAGGGAGTTTATTCTCTACACTGATCATGATGCATTAAGATATTTACAGAAGCAGGATAAGGTGTTTTCGAGACATGCACCCTGGGTTGCATATTTAGAGCAGCTTACCTATGTGGTAAAGCACAAGGCTGGGGTCACAAATCGGGTTGCAGATGCCTTGAGTCGCAAAACAAATTTACTGGTTTCCATGAGAGTTCAAGTTCCTGGCCTTGACTCTTTCCATGACTTACTTGAAACTGACCCTTATTTTTTTGCAGTTTTACAAGATGTGCAGGCTAGAAAGAAAACGGATTTTCTCATCCATGATGGATTTTTGTTCAAGGGCAATCAATTATGTATTCTTGACTGTAGCTTGCGATTGCAAATTATTCAAGAATTGCATGAGGAAGGGCAGGTTGGTAGGGACCGAACATTGCAGCTAGTTTAGGCTTCTTATTATTGGCCTAGCATTGGCAAGGAAGTGGAGAAATATGTGCAGAGATGTAGGGTGTGCCAAGTTTCCAAGGGGGCTGCTACCAATGCTGGCTTGTATATGCCACTTCCAGTCCCTTCACAGCCATGGATTGATATTAGCATGGACATTGTGTTGGGATTGCCACGAACCCAGCGAGGTAATGATTCCATCTTTGTTGTTGTTGATCATTTTTCTAAGATGGTTCATTTTATTCCATGCAAGAAGACTATAGATGTTGTTCATATTGCCCAACTATTCTTTCGAGAGGTGTACCGTCTATATGGGTTGCCTACGACCATTGTTTCTGACAGGGATACATGGTTCCTTAGCCATTTTTGGTGTAGCCTATGGAAAATGGTAAACATATAACTCAATTTTAGTAGTGCTTATCACCCCCAAACTGATGGGCAGACGAAGGTTGTCAACTGATCCCTTGGAAATTTGTTGCGGTGTTTGGTTGGAAAACATATCAAAGGGTGGGGTCAAAAGCTATGCCAAGCAGAGTTTGCTCATAACCATGCTGTGAATCGTTGTACTGGATTTAGTCTAACTCAGGTTGTTTATTCTGCCCAGCCTGTGGACCACTCGATTTGATGCTTTTTCCCAGTAACACCAAGCTCTATGGAAAAGTTGTAGATTTTATGCATGAGTTACAGGAGATCCACAATACAGTTTATGACAACCTCAATGTAGCCAATTCTAAGTACAAGCAATAAGCAGATAAGAAGAACAGGCATATAGAGTTTGAAGTGGGTGATTTTGTCTGGGCCATTTTAACTAAAGGGTGCTTCTTAGTGGGGGACTACAATAAGCTATCTACCAAGAAGATTGGTTATGTGGAGATTATTGAGAAGATTAATCCTAATGCCTACCGACTCAATCTGCCTAGTCACATCCGCACCGCCAATATGTTTAACGTCAAACACTTGATCCCTTTTGATGGTGACTCATTTGATGATGAGGTAGCTGCCAATTTAAGGGCGAATTTTCTCTACCTAGGGGGGAATGATGCGGGCCTTACAGTTTTTGGAGAAGTAAGATAGGGCCTTTCGCGCAGGTCGCCTTTGAAAGGCCATAACTTTCAGCACAGGATGAGCCACGGGGCCTGTGAGTACTTGTTTCAAAGCTCATTTGGAGATCTAGAATAATGCTTAGGAAACCTGACACGGCCCAGTTTTGAACCCATAATCATCTGTTTAAAGCCCAAATGGAGCCCCTGAAGTTTTATTCGCATTCATTTGCTTATTTGTAAACTGTTTTATTTTGTTATTTTGGGCCGAAGCCTTTTTAGCCCATTAGGGTTTTGTTTTCCTTTTAGCATATATATATATATATGCATGTTCTGCTTTATAAGAGATAGCTTGGACAAATAATAAAAACCTTAGTTTTCTTCCAATTTCAGGTTTCTTTGAAACATCGAAGTTGATGCCTATTTCCTAGTATTTCTAAAATCAAATCAACGGATTGTAATAGTATCTCGATTCCATTGATATCTTCACTGCGTCACTGTGTCTCTAAAATTATTTCCCATCATTTCAAGACTAATGGACCACATACTGAGAATTAATTCATACATACATGTTATTACTTTCTAGGGTATTACAGCACCATATGAGGTGTTGTATGGCAAAAAATGTAGATCACTCGTGTGTTGGGTGGAATAAGGTGAAAGACAGTTGGAGGGGTCGAATTTGATCCGAGAGATGATAGAGAAAGTTCCTTTGATTAAGGACAGAATTCGAACAACTTTTAGCCAACAGAAAAGCTATGCAGATCCGAAGAGGAGAGATATACAATTCTCTGTGGGTGATCATGTGTTTTGAAAATATCACCTATGAAAGGTGTGATGAGATTTGGAAAAAAATGGAAGTTGTCCCCTTGGTTTATAGGGCCTTTCGAGATTTTTGATCGGATTGGTAGTGTATCTTATTAGTTGGCCCTCCCACCTAATTTGAGTCATATGTACCTAATATTCCATATTTCTTTGCTAAGGAAATATGTATCAGACCCTTCGCACATCCTTTAGCCACAGGACATTGAAATTGATGAGAAGTTGTCATATGAGGAAATCCCAGTAGAGATAGTAGATCAACAAATTTGTCAACTTCATAACAAAGAGAATCTAATGGTAAAAGTTCTGTGGCGTAACAGGAAAATCGAAGAGTATACATGGGAGAGTGAGTCGGAGATGAGGAAGAAGTACCCTCAGCTCTTCAGTGACTCAGGTATTTGATTTTAAACCTTGCTACTTATTAAATTCGAGGACAAATGAAGGGGGGGTGGAATGTAACATCAAATCCTAACCGAGCCTAGTATAGTTAAGGACCTTCGAGAATTTTTGTTAATTCATTAGAAATTATTTTGATGTGCTTACATGTGTATTTGATGTTTAATTTCTTGTTTGTATAAATAAATAATGATAATAAAATAAATAAATAAAAATAAAATAGCCTAATTAGGTTACAAAAAATGATAGGACTTAATTGCAAAAGGAAATAAAAATTAGGGATTTAATTAATATTTTATAAGGACCAAATTAAAGCAAAAGTGTAAGAGGAAGGAGTGAATAGCATTTTCACTCATCATGATTCAATGGAACAAAGTATTGGTGCATTTTAATCCAAGGAATGCATGTATAGGTTGCAAAGCTCACTTTATGAGATTGCTTGCATTGGATTATGTGGAAAAAGTTCACTAACTCTTATTATATTCAAAACAATTTTGCATTTCCTTCTTCTCCACCCAAAAACCGTGAGCCACCAAAAATTGAAGAGAAAACTCTTCCTTGTTTCGGCCATAGGAGAAAAATCAAGCTTGGTGTCAAATTTTTTATGCTAAGTTAGAAATTATCATCAATATCTTCCTCATCTTCAAGCATAGCTCAAATTTCACTTTGGTTGGAAGTTTGGGAGGACTAGGGTTCGGCCATTCATAGGAAAATCTTAAGGTAAGTTTAAATTTCTAGTTGTTTAATGATTGGCTAGCATTTAAATGTTTATTTGGATGATTAATTTGAGGAATTAAACATCTAATAGGTAGTATGAATTGTGGCCGAATTGATTGGGGGAAAATGATTTTGTGTTTCAAAGGAGCAATTGATTTCATAATTGTTGTTATATGGGTTGAATTAATGCTAATTGAATGATGAATTTAAGATTGAATGTCAATTTTTGAATGAGCCTTATAACCGAATTGGGGGTAGGGTTTAGGTGTGAAAATTTCTTGAAAATTTCTATAATTGAGTGTTTAAACTTTCAATTGATCTGGTGAATTGACAAATTGAAAACTTAAATTGAAGAACAAACACAAAGGAGGAAAACCACCCTTTGGCCGAATGCCTTAGGTTGGGGGAAAGATGGAATTGGTTTAGTTTTGGTGAAATTGATTATTTAGATGTGTAATTGATAACTTGAATTATTTAATTATAAGTGTGATTGAGAGAATTAATGTTGGTTTAGGAAAAACCCCTTAAACCAAACCTAATTAGGGCAAAAATGGGGAATTTGATTTGATTATATGTAATTGAGCTTAGAATTGTTAAATTGATGTGTTTAATTATTGAATTGTGAAGTTGAATTGGAAAAATTAAGTTTAGATGACCAAGCCCTCCTTAGGCCGAATTGTTATTGAACTAAGGTTAGGGTTATAAGGTGATTTTTGTGTACAATTTGTTAAATGTGTGTAATGTGTTTGATTGATAGGTATTTGATGCAAATAGGA
>CANXYC010519007.1:0-12103 GCA_948193065.1 Aleurites moluccanus
ACTATCTCCTGCGATCACTCCGATGTACTTACTACTCCTAGTAAGCATCCACATGCTATACTCAAACATCCCAATGTCAGCATCTTTATGAGATCAAATGATTTGATCAAATCAAATAGTATACGCATGTGCTAGTCTTTCCAAATTAATAATGTCTATTCTCATTGATTCTATGACTAGGGAAATTTAGATTAAAGCATAATTGCACATGATAAGCATCTCACTATCATGATCTCATCATGAATGCCTCCATACTATGTTTATACCATGGACTTTATTAAATAGTTATACAGTATTACTCTAAACAATAGTAAGTACTGATTAATACATAATGCCTTTTTATTAATATATTTCTAAAAATATCATTAAAATGATTGTCTTTAAAGCACCTACACTAACAAGTTACATATGTAAAATCATTGATATGTTAACTATGTTTTGTATTCTCTGTGAATGAAGGGTAACTATTAAGTTTATAATGGATATATGTTTGATACGAAGCATTAATCTGTTGTAATACTATCTATATGAAGGCAAGAATCAGTCTCACGAATTCATCAATACCCTTTTTGGCTACATCTTCCTAACTTAAGAACATAGTTACATAGAGGCGAAATTAAAATTATAATTTTTGGGAGTCAAGCTAAAAAATATTAAACTCTAATATATCTAACTATAACTTCACATATATATTTATATTTTATGATCACATAAATATAAACATAATGTCAGATTGAATATCTTTAAAAAAAAATATAGTACTATTAATTAATTTTATAACAGTAAACTATTTAATAGATTCTTAGAGGGACACAATAGTCAAACAAAAAAGAAGAGGTAAATAACGATAATTGCAGTATATGGTGCCATTTGCACCTTCAGTATATGGGCTTTTGGCAAAACAAGGAAAGAAAAGTAAAGAAAAATTAGGGACTATTTGTATTGTTAAGCGAGGTTATGTGAAAAATATACATATATATTTAAGATTTTTTTTGTGGATTTGGGGTGATGGTTCCAGCATTGTTGTAGGTTATACCGCACCTGAGCTACATCGTCAGTACTCATCGCTCTCATGACATGTAGAATCTTTGTTGTAGTTAGTCCGGAAATCTCACCAAGTGCTTGTCAAAGTGCAGCCCTGTCATTCTTCTCATTCACCATTTGAGTCATAACCTCCTCGTTATGTTTCATAATTTGTTGCATCATATCTATGAATACTCTTTGCACTTCTTCAATTTCTTCAAACTTTATTTTTTTACTTTTTAGTTCTTGATCTCTATTATTAACTTATTACATTATAAATTGATATCAGATCACTCATAATTATTTAATTTATATTTATAAAATATTAGAATAACACCCTCATTTAATCACACAAATTTTATGGTTAAAGAATATATGACAATGTAAGGCTATGGTCAAATCTTGACCCATGCACAATGAGTTTTAGATTTAAATCCATGGCTGGAGTTTTAGGGATTTGCGAGTTAATTATATCTGTTATTATTAGAACTGATATTAATCCAAAGGCTAAATCTTATTATCTTTTTGGTGGATATGCTCACTTGTTCTTTGGTTTTGTTTGAAAACTTGCTGGCTTATCTGCACAAAAGGCAATTGGGATTGTTGGTGATGCTGGTATCCGATAATTTTTCAACTTTGCTGCTCTATTGATTTTTGTTAATGGACATTTAATTATGATTTGTTTATTTGTAATTTAATTGAATGTAAAGAATAAGTCTATCTGTGGTTCACCAAAAGGGTGACATTTTGAAATTGATTTTTTAAGAAGTTTAATTATGTATTACAGTTAACTGGTGTTTAAATTTGGTGATAAAATAAGACTATTTTAGGAATGTACGTGAAGAATAAAATCTCATCATTTAAATTAATGCTAAAAAAAATTGTGTATTATAGTTGTGATTAGATGTTATTTTCCTCTTGCTTATTTTTATTTTTTTCAGGTTTTCATTGCTTTTTTTTATTACTATTAAATAAGTTTTGAATGATATACTTTTTTTTAATGATAGAATTTTATTTTATGTTAATTTATTTTATAATTCAAATTGCAAAATATAATTCATTAACGTTATATTAATTTATTTTTAATTTTTTTCTCTTTCATCACTATATATATATATATATATATATATATATATGCTCACTCAATAAAAGTGAGCCAAGGAATTAAAAAATTCAGTTCTATTGGATGGAGGCCCAAGACCTTCTTTGAATTCCACTTCATCCAATAAGAGTGCCTTGTCAACTTAAGATAAAGCAAAAAAAAAACAAAAAAACTATAGACATGGAGTACCGAGTCATACCGCATTCAGACTAGAAGCAGAGGTTATGAGCAACTCTACCGAGTCATACCGCATTCAGACTAGAAGCAGAGGTTATGAGCAACTCTCATTGTCTCTTTCTTGACCACAAGGAATATCGTACCTGAAAATTTCTCGAATGATAGAGGAGATATATCCGAGATTATTTTTTAGACTATCATGCGACTTGAATTATTATATCAATTATTTCAATTCAATCACTTCTTCACCGGCCACAAACGTATAAAAAAATCAATATAAACAAAAAGACTTTATAAAAGACCATGATGATAGAACAAGATGATCATATCTTGAAACAAAAAAATAAAAAAACCATGAGATCTTGTCACATGAGAGCCAGAAATGAAAATGAAATACAGGTAAAATATATCTGGAACTCTATTTCATATTTCCTTTTCTTTCAATATCAAAAATCATGAAGCCACGAAGTTTGCTCAGAGTTATTGTCCCGATCCGATTTTATTAGGCACGTGACCGATATTAGAGAACAAGAAATATAAGACTTTTGGAACCCATAATAAGTCTGACTTATCACTAAATGATAAAATTATAATATGACAGTTGTAACTGTTATAAAACAAGGCTAATGGCCCACCTGTCAGACATAATCCCAATAATTTAACATTATTACTTAGTCACTCATAACTGACATCATGTATTTAACATTATCAATTAAAAATTTCTGCTTAACGGAGTAACAATAGAATTATGACCATAAATCTAACATTTGATATAACAATGCGGAATTCTAAAAAATTTAATACAATGAATATAAAATAATTTCATAACAAAATAAAACAATTTCTTTGCCTAGGGAATAAAAGGCAGGAAATACTCAATTTAAAAATTTAATCTTTGTGAGTTTAACCTGGAACCTGGAGGAAAATATTTGAACAGGGATGAACGTTCGACTCAATGAGCTGATATAAATTAATTTAATATGTAAGTCATTTATTAATTTACATGAAGTGTCATATTACACATAATTATAAATAAACATACATAACATCTATGATGAAAAATATATGTAGAATCCAACCACATATATGTTTTCGTTTATCGTAAATGGGGAGTCGATCTCTTCCCTTGGCTCTCTTAAAATCCAACAATGGGGCCACGGTGAGATCAACTCAAACTCTACATCCATATACTCTCTTAACCATGTTCAGGGACCACGATGAGACAATTATCTAATCAGATAATCCTTATAATAAATATCATTATCATATCATATCATGTTATATCGTTAATATTTTATGTATTAATATAGTTGGATTCCACATCATTATATTTTTCATCGCAACCACATACATACATAATACCAACATTATATAATATGGTATAAACATACATCATGATTATAAATCTAATGCAATAGTGATTGCTTATATACATATATATTCACATTCATTCAATAATTACATGTCATATTTAGATGCAAAGTTAAATTAAAATATATCAACTCACAAATTTGAGGACCATCAAACTGGCTGTCTCTCTCGGAGCATCTTCTAACTGACAGCAATGAAAGACATTTGAAGTACTAAAATCAAATACGAGAATTATTAAAATTATATTCAAATATTAACTTAGAAATAAAGAACAAATTTCAGAAATTTGTCAAAATTTCGACAAAGTTTCCCCTAAAAATAGGACGTAACTTCCTAAAATGAAAAGGATAATACTTTTAATAAATACTCCAAAAATTCACATCCAACACCATCAAATCAATTGACATCTCCTGAGTCTTCAACTTATCAATCCAATAATTATAATCAATTTACTCATCTCAAATACCAAATCCAATTCACTAAATGATTATTTACAACAGTCTAATATTCCAACTCAATTCCAATCTTTAATTTATCATTACTGATACACTATAAATAATAATAATAGCGAATAATCCATTTATCGACACTCAATTAAAATAATATTTCGTAAATAATTATCCACTAAATCTCCAATAAATAACCACATTAAAATTAATATTTATATCTAATTACCTTAAAATATTTAGAATAATACCATTATCAAAATATTTTTGTCTCAATAATCCATTTATCAAACTTTAATAATTATCTTAATTTAATCTCTTTATAAACTTAATTTAATTACCTACTTCATTAAATTACTCCTCAAATAATTTAACATTTCAGTGTCTAAATTTTATAAATATTGTTCACACAATTTTCATAATAATTCCAAATTAATATAATAATTTTATCTTAATTCTTACACTTAATAAAAACACAGTTATTGATAATTCACTACCCGAAAATTCTACAACCAATGTCAAACTTAATATTTTTCATAAATGCCGTCTAAATAATTTTCTTAATAACTCTAAACAATCTAAATAATTTATCCTAATTTATCTTCCCAAAATAAATACAGTTATAAAATTTTAACTGCTTAAATTCTTTAATACCAATATAAATATTCAACCATTTTCACAAATTTATCTCCAAATAATTAATAAATAATTTTAGAATAAATTTAAACATACTTACTCGAAATTTGTCGTAAATTTATACGTGTCAAAAAATTTTAAGTCCTAACTTCGGTTTTCGATCCGGACAAAATTAATGCTATTGGAAAACTTATAACGAGAGGAGTTCAACAAAATTGGAGTCACCGGAATTGCCTGAATTCACCATAATAGGTCCGGTGGTTCTATTTTTTGATCTCATTTTCCAGTGAATTTCAGGTGAAAAGTTGGATATCAAAAGAAAGCTGAGATAAAGATAAAATCATAGGAATAAGAATCACTCAATTTGAAGTTCAAATGAAAGAATTATGACTAATTGAAATTTTTAACCAACATGGTCAGGGGGAACTACTTTGAACAGAAATAACTTTTTATCTGGTAATCGGAATCGAGTAAGATTGGTGCCTATTAACTCACCCTCTTCTTCTTCCCTTCTTCTACTGCTTCTTCACATTTCCAGCATATTTTAATTTATTGGCAACCAATTTGAGGCTGCCATGTGGCAATCTCTGATTGGTCTTTTTAAAAAAAAAATTATAAAAAATTCATTTTACATCCAAAAATTATAAATAAATAGCCAATAAATTTCTTATAAAACATACTTCATTTTAATATATTAAAACTTGAAAAATAATATCTTTCTAACTTAATAAAAATTATTTTAAATATAATTTAATTTTCAAAATTCTTAAAATAATAATAATAATAATTAAAATAATTTATTTAACTAAATAAATGAGTATACAAATTAAATTATTAAATAATATGACATTAATTAAAATTAAAATTAATTTTAAAAAAATACATTTTCCTTTTACTTTTAAATATTTATTTCTTTAAAATATAATAAATCTCAAAAATATTTTTATATTCATAATTTTTATTAAATATTAATCAATAATTATTATTTATAAATAAAATATAATTTTTAAAAAATATTTAAAAAATATGGGTATTAAAGTTATCTCACTCTCATTATTAATTTAAGTATTGAAGGATTTTTACCAAACTAAAAGCTTGGCTCCTTCTCATCTTTGAATTATTTTGCAGACCTCATCTCATCTCCTGAAAAATCCAATCCAACAAATTACAAGTGAAATATTTAATATAATATTTGGATATGATTATTCATAAATTGCTAAGAGTAAAATATTTTGACAAAGTTTTGGATATGATTATGTTCAGGTAGAAAGACAATAATGCAGCAAAGTTTTGACAAGATTGGTGTTGAGATCAGAGTTGGATGGATATTTGGAAAAGAAGCTGCTGGAGCAACACAAAATCTACATTGATATTATGAAAATGTGTTGATGAAGAGCCTTGAAATATCAGTAGGACACCTTTCTTCATGGTGCAACTTGCATGTTCCACTAGAACCAAGTTCTTTATCAAAGCATAAAGGCACGAAAATGTAGATTTCATTGCAGAATGAAAATTGTTCATGTGAAAACACTTGCAACAAACTGCTTTGGGACCGAGGCTTAGTTGTGTTGACTTGACTATTAAGAGCATTATTTTAAATTTCTCATATTGACTTGGATTCAATGACTCTTTTGCAGTGTTCCTGTGTTTGATTTGTTGATAGACCTGACCTTCCTGTACTAAATTGCAAAGGGATAGCATTATTTTACACTTAATGGTTAACATGGCATGTGAATTTTTGTATTTGTTGAGAAAAAATATAGATTACTTACCAACTTTTTGATTTTTTATTGGCAGGTCTGTATTCTGGGCTCTGTTTGGTGCAATATATTTGTGTTTTGGCATGCCAGAAGTATATCGAGTTCTTTTTGAAGTATTGGGGATGGACCCAGAAGCTGAGGATTGCCAGCCTAAATTAAGGAGACAACTTGAAGATGTAGATTGTGTTTCTGTTGAATTTGAGGGGAAAAAGCTAAGTTGGCAAGATGTTGCTGCTTACAAGGCAAGCTCTATTTTATTATGCTTATTGCAATGCTATTACTATTATTTCATGATTTGAAATGAGAAACATAGAAAATGTGTATTTAAACACCAGAATCCTGATTGAAAAGTGAACCTATATTACTATTACTGCTGCTACTATAACACTGTTGTCATTATCATGGTTGTTGTAATGATAGGAACAATGCAGCCTTTTTGCTCTTGCTTTCATACCAAATTGAATGTTGAGACTAGGATTTTTATGTTGGAAGACATTCAAAATTTAGATACAATTAGTTTTAGAATCAGAAAGAGGAAATATATTTATTCAGTTAATGGGACATCTTATGTGACTTTATCTACTGTGTATACAGTGCATTTGCTATAAAACGCAGTTTTGATAGAGAAAAAAAAAAAAAAAAAAGAGGTTTTTTTCCCCTGGACTCAGAGACAGCTAATTTCATTCTCATCAATGTGGAGAATCCTTCATCTGATATAAAATTCTGTTTCAGTCTCCTGAAGATGCTCTTTTTGCACACCCAAGGCTTTTCAGGGCATGTGTTCCACCAGGGATGCATCGGTTCCGAGGAAATATATGGGATTATGACAGTAGACCCCAAGTCATGCAAACACTAGGATATCCACTAGCTATATCAGACAGAATTCCAGACATTACTGAAGCCAGGAATATTGAACTTGGGCTTGGGTTACAGGTACTTATTTTTTTTTTCTATACTTGTAATATAGTATATATTTACGTAGAAATGCATATAGTTGTTCATTTATGTTGCTATGAATAGATCTTCATGTCTATGTATCAAAGCTTTAAGTTTTGTTTAATTTAATGAAAATCCAGTGTAGGGTGGCATTTGTGTAAAATAGATTCTATTGTGCTACAGATAGAGAATAATGGTCGAGAGAAATGGTTGTGAAACAATCCTGCATACTTGTCTACTTTAATGATCACTGTGCTATAATTGGTTTCAATCACCTATATTATTAGAGGCTGGCTCTCTCTTTTGATGCATTTATGTATTCATGAGTGTCCTAAATATAGTGTTTTTTTTTTTAAAACTGAAATATGATGTTTTTAACCAACTATTCACAAACAATTGAGCTATCAAGGCAACCGTTTTGTCAGATTCCTTTAGGCATCATTATACAGAAGTGCTGAAAATTACATCTAATTGTCAAATGCTCCATTTCTAGAATAAATGTTCTGTGCAAGTTCTTGTTTGTTGGTAATTCAACTGTCCACTTGTTTCCTGACATAGTTTCATTTGTTACTTTGTTACAGCTTTGTTTCTTGCATCCTTCAAAATACAAATTTGAGCATCCTCGGTTTTGTCATGAGAGATTAGAATATGTTGGCCAAACGATCCAGGTATTATTTTTTGATGTCTTTCCACGTTGCTGTCCTATGCTTTTGCCCATCTCTGTAAAATGTCACTATAGTTCTCAACTTCAGTGCATGTAACAACTTTTTATTCCCTTTCTAAAACCAAGACTTGTAATAAGAGATTAAAATGAAATATATTTTGGTAAAATCTATTTAAAAAAAAAAATGCTCGTGTTCTTTAACTTCAGGATCTTGTAATGGCTGAGAGGTTACTGATGAAGCATTTAGATGCTCTAGGGAAGTGGTTACAGGAGAGGTATCGCCGTGTTCTGATGAACAAATTCTGTGGGAGGTACTTAGAGAGATAAACATCTGCATCACTTTATCGTCTACTCTGAGCAGGTTCAAGACGCTTATGAGCACAATAGAAGGCTCAGAAACCCTTCCACAACTGCTGTTCAACAAGCCATTCATGGGCTTTCATACAGAGTGTATGGGAAACCTGATGTGAGCCGCCTCATGTTTGAGGTTTTTGATTTTGAGCAAGTACAACCTAAAGCTGTATGAAAAGTTACGAGACGAGTAATGCCATTTTCATCTCCAACTTTTTATACTTCCACATGGAACATGCTTGCATCAACTGCGTGAGGCAAGTGGATAATAGAGAGTGCAAGTGGAGTTGCCTGTTGATGGTTATATAGAAGACTCAAGATTTTCTCATGTGCCTATGACGAATAGTTCTTCTTTGGAAAATTTATCATCAGATTATTTTCATCATTTGCTGTGTTTTTGTTGGATTTGGTAGAAAATACAATTTATATTAGTCTATCATGCCTAGTAATTTGACCTGTAACATGAAAGTGGAAATGAAACATGAGCTATGAATACATTTTTATCTTTAGATTGATGTAATATTCCAAACATCAAAACACTATTAGTTTAATTGTATCAAAATTCAAAAGTAAACTCGAATACAATCGTTAACATTTAAGTTTCCAACCATGAAAACATTAACCAATGTTATGTTTTATAATTGTATTATATCAGAAGTACACTTAATCATGGTTTGAAGGTCAATTTGATTGATTGAGAATAAATTTAACTCCAACAAAAACTCAAACTTGAAATCTCAAAATATAACTGATCAAAAGCTCATTGATAAAAGATTCAAACTTGAGATCTCAAAATATCACAGACCAAAAGCTCATTGATACAAGATTCACAAATCAAATATGTAATTTTAAAGTTGTATACAACATTTTCAGTTCTAAACCTAATAATAATGCATCTCTTTATTTGATAATAATCATAATTCAAGTATGTAATTTTAAAGTTGTATACAAAATTTTCAGTTCTAACCTAATAATAATGTACCTCTTTATTTGATAATAATCATAATTAGTGGAGAGCAATCCGTGAATTTAATTAATCAAACGGAAATTTTTAAAAACTAAATTAATCAAATCAAAATTCTTAAAACTAAATGATTCTCAGTTGGTATGTTTTTTTCACCCCTAATCATAATCAGAGCTTATTTCAAATTATTCAATTAACTATAAAAATAATCTTATCAAATCAAAATTCAAATTCAAAAACATATTTAATTGATTAATTCTGACATTTGTAATTTCGTGCTCCACACTTATATATATATATATAAATTAAATTATCGCATAACATATTTAATTAAATTAAACAAAATAAAATTGAACTCCAATTAAAAGTTTCCCCTCGACCAAGAAAAGTAAACCTAGCCTCCTATCCAAGTTAAAGACGTTTATTTAGTCATAACATTCGCTGCCGCTGCCACCACCATTGAAGCTTAGTGGCTTTACGCTCGACACACACTAAACATTGCAACAGCCATGTCTTTAGTACCCTTTTTCATCTTCTTCCTTTTCGTGGGTATCATCTCTCAAACAGTCGGAAAGCGTCACGTCATCAATTTCCGGTCCCCAAATCTCTATCCGGAGGGCCTTGCCTATGACCCATCGGCTCAACACTTCATCGTTGGCTCCTTTCGCCACCGTACGATTCACTCCGTATCGGACGCAGGCGTCGTCGAAACCCTCATCTCCGACCTTTCCCTCCCTCCAAACGCCACCTTTCTAGGCCTGGCCGTAGATTCCGTCAATAACCGTCTCCTTGCTGCTGTCCACTCCTCGCCTCCACTCCCTCCCTTCAACGCCCTCGCCGCTTACGACCTCAGCACGCGCCAACGCCTCTTTCTCTCCATCCTACCCGACGCTGACTCCACCACCACTACAAACCGCTCCGTCGCCAACGCATTGGCTGTTGATTTCAAGGGAAACGCTTACGTCACCAATTCGTTGGGTAATTCGCAAGGAAACTTCATTTGGAAAGTCAACGCCGAAGGAGAGGCGTCCATTTTCTCGAAATCTCCGACTTTCACGCATTATCCCGTAGACCGCGACGCACCGTTTAGCTACTGCGGTCTCAACGGGATTGCTTACGTCAGCAAGGGTTATCTACTGGTGGTGCAAAGCAACACCGGGAAAATGTTCAAGGTGGACGCGGAGGATGGCACGGCGAGGACGGTCTTGTTGACAGAGGATTTGACTTTGGCGGACGGGATCGCGATACGAAGAGACGGCGTCGTATTGGTGGTGTCCCAAAACAAGCTCTGGTTCTTGAAAAGCGATGATAGTTGGGGAGAGGGAGTGGTTTATGACAAAATTGACCTTGATGTGGACAGGTTCCCCACTTCAGTAGTCGTGGGAAGAGAGGATAGGGTATATGTGTTATATGGCAATGTGTTGGAGGGTATAATGGGGAATGTAGGAAGGGAATGGTTTGATATAGAGGAAGTAAAATCAGAAAGGGAGAGTAAAGAGGAGAATATTTGGGTGTTTGTGTTGATTGGATTGGGTTTGGCCTATTTCTTCTTTTGGAGATTTCAGATGAAACAACTTGTGAAAAATATAAATAAAAAGAACAATTGAATTTTAAATTTGGCTGTGAACTCTTTTAAAATATTTTATTTTATTTTTAATTTACTTTAAATGAGATTTAAATTCATAATTACAGCAATGGAAGCATTGCTAATTAGCTAAAACTTAAATGTAATAAATTATTGTGTTAATTATAAAAAAAAAAAATATTAACTATTCATAAAATTATAATTTTACGATCAATCAAAAATTTTAGTAATTTTATACATATATTTTTAATTTTTAATAAATTTAATATAAAATCAGAATTATATCAAAGCTCTGGTGTCAGAGTTGATGTGACATTTATTATTATTATTTTTATCACGAAAATAAAATCAAACCAACTAAATTAAATTGACCAAATCAACTTGAATCGGTCAATTCATTTTAATTTTTTAAATTTCAGTTTGATTCGATTAATTTTTTAGAAATTTATATTTTTTTATTCAGTTTGATTTTTTTCAAAAAGAAATCAAAATGATAAAATTATTTCAGTCGATTTGATTTAATTTTTCAAATTTTAATTTGATTCGATTAATTTTTTTATTCGATTTGGTTTTCTTTATAAAAAAAAATGAATAAATCAAACCACTATATATATATATATATATATATATATATATATATATATATATATATATATATATATATATATATATTTTATATAACACTATAAATATGCAAACACAAACATATATGAATGCTACTCTTACAAACTTAGTACCATGGAAACTCTGTACTATATAATTATTTACAAATACTTTTGAAGTTTAGAATTTTACATAATAACTATTACTATTCCAAGGCGGAGGAACGGATTGCCAATGGAATGCGGCCTCACTGCAAACCTGAAAATATTAACCACTGAAAGGGGTGAGTATAAAAAATACTCAGTGAATCCTTATATATATAAATGCAGTAGTTGATCATGAAACAATGGATAATCAGATGTGGTATGAGAAAACAAAATAAAAGATTAAATGAATAATAAAACAAATATCTCTTTACATAAAAAAATATTTAAACCTATAACTTTATAAAATAGTAAAAGGATTATAAAGAAAATATATGTATA